>JAOQMR010000009.1:9191274-9202674 GCA_027563865.1 Erythroxylum pelleterianum | reverse complement strand
ATTTATAGTCGAGTCTTCAACTGCTTCTTGAATAACTGCTTCTTGAATCTTTAAAGAAACGGTTAGTCAGTTGAGTTCTGTAACTAACTCTAACTAATACTTCTGACTTCTTTACGCTTTCGTCTGCTGATTGTATCTGCTTCCGTCTGTTTTTCCGCTTCGTCTGTTTTTCGTATCGTCTGCTTTTTGTATTTGCTTCCGTCTGCTTTTTATATAGGCTTCCGTCTGCTTTCTTTATTTCGTCTTCTTTTTGTACTTCGTCTGCTTTTTTGTACTTCGTCTCTTTTTCTTCCGATATCTTCCATATGGATTTCTGTGTCTGCTTTTTATTAAGCTTCATTTTGTTTGTCATCAAAATTATTCATCACGTAAAGTCAATTTTGACTTAACAGTTCTAGCTTGACAATTGGCAATAGGACAGGCTAGCTTGTGACACCACCAACAGTCACCATCAATCTTTTTGCGCTTAAACTGACCTTGCTTGTTGTTGAAAGAATCATTTTGTCCACCATTCTTCTTGGAGTTATTAGCATTTCTATGTTCTACCATATGAGCCTTAACAATAGGGACAACGGTAAGTGTCTTGGTCTTATCTTGTGCACGGTTAGCATCCTCAATCTTTATATATCCTATTAACTCCTGAAGCTTCATGTCTTTCTTCTTATGCCTCAACTGGTTTTTATACTCATTCCATGAGGCAGGTAGTTTCTCAATAAGGGCATTAGCTTGAAATAACTCACATGTGTTCATACCCTCAGCAAGGATTTCAACAACTAGATTTTCATACTCATGTAGTTGGTCCATAATAGGCTTATCATCAACAACGATAAATTTTAACCACGTAGCAACTGCATATTTCTTAGTACAGGCATCAAACGTCTCATACTTCACTTCTAAAGCATCTCAAATTTCTTTATCAGTTTTGTACTTGCAGTAGATATCAAATAATCAAACAAAGGGTTTATCATATAGTTGAGCAATAAAACCCTAATGGTACAGTTATCCTTAGTAGTATTAGAGTCAATATTGTCACTAGGAATCTCTTGAAACAATACATAATCGATTTCGTATTGTTGAAAGTAAAACATAATTTTCTCAGACCATCGTTTAAAAATTCTTCCATTTAGAGGCTCTAATTTAGTTAGGTTAGGTATAATTTTCGGGGCTACAGTGATAGAGGCTGAACTTATGTGGGGAATAGTAAGTGCAAAACCTACGTTGTCCTTATTTGCAGACGACATATTAAGCAGAAATATCTCACACGAAATAATCAAACAATACGAAGAAACAACATCGTATTCTGACTTCTTTTAAAATAAATACGTAGCAGCAAAATCACAATAATTTTCAATAAAAGCGTTATGAACGTTATTCAAGTTTTAGAGCAAACACCCAACAAAATCCTCAGATACTCATACTGTGTCTTACAACCATTGTTGATGGTCCAAAAAGTATTTTCTCTTGAGAGGAGGAAACGTTGTTGCAAGCACTGTTGGACTACTTCTTTTCTGGGTTCTTGCACTTAAATTTACACAACTGTTGTAGTGGTGAAAGCCTTTTGCCCCAAGTGTTGATGGCACCTTACTCTAGGATGAACTTCCATGTTGAGATAATACCACATTCAAATGTTTGTTCTGCTCCAATCTTTTGGCCTTATTAAATAACAACTTCTGGCTTCTGAAATAAGATTGAAGGCATTATCTGCACCCAGAGATTGTTTTTATCTAGGTGGTTCATCATGCACCCTCCTAAACACTCACTTCCGTTTAAACTCAACCTCCTTTTTTAAAAGTTGTCTCCCTCTTAAACACACCGTTTAATTTTAAGTGAGACTTCAAACATTATGGTTCATTTTAAATTCATTCCAAATTTTAAGGTTCATTTTGAACTATCTCAAATATTCGGATCTAATTTAGATTAGGATCTAATTTAGATTTAAGTGTAAACGTTCTATGTTAAATTACTCTTTCAACCTCTTCCTTATTTATTTCCAAGGTTTAATCACCAGCTGAAAAAAATGAATTGGAATGTAAATGCATTTTATTAAAAGAGATTCTATTATGTAAATGCTAACATATATTAAGAATGATTGAAGTAAAAAATAATTATATAAATATTTATAATTAAAATTTTTTGAAGTATTAATGATAATTTAAATAACATCGATCAATAAAGATAGCAGGGGGCTTTGGAATGATCATGCATCGCTATCTCTATCCTTCTATGGACTTGGTTCACTCATTATTTAGGAGAAGCCCAACTCAAAATCTCAAATCAAACTATGGAATTGCCCTTTTTATTCTCCTTACGCCTTGTCCAGCCTCCCGCCTCCTTTTTCGCTTTTGCTCTTAACATTCTTGCTTTCCCAAACAATCTCTCTGTTCAGTCTTGAGGTTCATCGCTGGTATGCTCTAATTTAGTTCTGTATTGTCTTTTTTTATTGCCGGTTATGCTAGTTTTCTGTTTTTCCCTTGAAACTCATCTTGTAAACTCTTTGTGTGCATGCATGGTAGCTACTTCGACGAGCCCTCAGTTACCCACGCGCCGGTAAGACTTCTTTTTTTCTTTTGTTACACCTCTTATGAAACTAGGCAGAGGCTAACTAAGAGAGACCCCTCACCAAGCCCTCGTTTTGGGATCAACTCCGCTAGCCCTTTTCTCTTTTTTCGAAAGATATTGTTTTGTTTTAACTTTGAAAATAGTTGTTGTTATTTTCCCTTTCTTTTTGTATATAATCTTATTGTATGTTTTTTAACTTTTATTGTTCACGCAGAACAGAAAGACGTGTTATGATTCCCGGAGATGGTAATGCGTCTTTCTTTTCTTTTTTCCCTTTTACTTTTGTGATATAAATGTGTTCTTATGGCCTTAATTTGTTCCTTTACAGTTAATACCCACTTGATTGGAATTATGCAGATGATTTCTTCGATT
Source organism: Erythroxylum pelleterianum (assembly GCA_027563865.1). Lineage (NCBI taxonomy): Eukaryota > Viridiplantae > Streptophyta > Magnoliopsida > Malpighiales > Erythroxylaceae > Erythroxylum > Erythroxylum pelleterianum. The sequence goes on along the minus strand of JAOQMR010000009.1, from coordinate 9,199,743 downwards.
TTGATTCCATCAAAGGGTATTTCGACGATAACTTAGACCTGTATAGTATTAGTTTAGATAAGCTTGATTTGGAGGATTTTGGGAAGGTGAAGGAGGTGGATGATAGAACTAATCCAAAATTTAAAGACTCCAAGTCAACTGAAGGTGGAACTGGTTTTCTAGTCAAGGAGAAAGAGCAGTTTGGTTGTTTTGTTGAGAAGGAGATGAATACATGCCCCTTTTATGGCGGGTCTGGTCCACTTTCCAATGAAGGTATGGTTGTGAGAAGTGAAGAAGTGAGTGCTGAGGAGATGACGACATTAGCAAGTTCTCTTGTGAAAGCAAATTCTGTTCCTGACATGCATGATATGAAAGTGGGGGAAGAAATGGAGTATCAGGGGGATTTTAGTTGTTCATCAGAGGAGTTCAATTTGCTTGCTGGGTCTAAGCCTGCCAATTATGATGGCATTGTGAAAAATGAACAAGAAAGCAGTGACGAGATAAGAAAAATGAGTTTGCCTGTTGAAACAAGTTATGCTGTTCCTGATAGTAAAGTAATTCAAATTGTGAAGGGAGATGTGGTTTTTGAAGGGGATTTGGGTTGCACTGCTGATAGGGAAATTGAAAACTTTATCTTACTTGGTGCATATAGTCCAAATCTTGATAATAGGACAGATGTGAAAGGTGAAAGAGTGAGTGATGAACAGATATGTAGTACGACCTTGTTTTCTGAAACGAGATCTTCTATTGCCAATGGATGTGATGTAAAAAGTGAAGTAGTCAATCATGGAGTAGAGAAAGGGAATGACAGTTCAGCCATTGGTTGGAGTCTAGTTAGTGGAATTGAACGCGGTATGAATAACATGGAGATGTGTGGCAACAATCTCAGTGGAAATGCCGTGGAAGGTGAGTGCAAAAGTAGCTCAACTTCATCTTCATCTTCGAGTAGTTGTACTAGTAGCAGTACTCGTGATAGTTCTGATGATGATGATGACAAAGAGGAAGCTGAGGTGTTTGAGCAGAAAAAAGAAGTCCAGGTAGAGACAACTAGAGAAACAATCAGTTTGGAGGAGATTGAAGAAGGTGAGATCAGAGATGGTAATGCAGATGAGATTATTGGAGGGAGTGCCCATGATCAAGGAACTGAAGAGGGTGAGGATGCGGATGGAATGATTGAGTGGACTGATGTTGAATCTGATGAACAAGAGGAGGGGGCTGTTGTTGTGGGAGGGCCCATCAGATCAAAGAATGAACTTAAGGTAAATAGTTTCTGCTTTAATCTCTTCTTGTACTTGTGTTGTAAACAAAGTGGCAGGCATTATCCTTCATGTCAAACAGTATCAATTTCACATAAACTAATTTTGTTGTATAACAGAAATTATTTGCTGGGCGATGTGATTCTGTGTTTTTTCTTCCCTTTCAGTTTTTTTCTAAACTGAAATTTAATGTTGCATTTTTATCATGATGACAATTTTCCTAGTCTTTAGCTTTTAAAAAGATAATTATCAAACTATTACTTCTTAAAACATGATTGAGGAAATCAAGTGTTGATTGCTTGCGCTGGTGATGCAGGACAAAGTGATAAATACTCCCAGTTGCCTTACATTTTCTGTTAATCTGCATGAGCAGTATGCCACTCTTTGATTATTAGTTGATTTGATGCATCATGCATCTGAGTTACACTTATATGATTGTCGGACCTATGGATTTGTTTATATTATCTTGTTAGTGCATTGTAACAAGTTAAGTGTACAGTGGTCCTTTTTCCTTGATTTAAACAATCACTTGCACAAGCAAATTAACTTTTTAATCGAGTGGTTAGTAACAAACCCTATTGTTTAGCTCTTATTGCGATACTTGTTTGCTGATCTAATGACTAATTTCACTTATCATTATTTAATTTGATTTAGGTAATTGTCTACAATTTATAACATGCCTTTTGATATCTTAAAGTTTAAATTGTGTGTATTTTGTTTGAGAGCATGACGCTGTGCATAATCTTGCCAATCAGTTCCGTGGTTTCTCTAGTTTTGTGATATATTGTACCAACATTTTGCAGATTCTCCCTCCTGTTCCTCCTGTGAAAGCCACTTTAGGATCGCATCATAAAATGCTGCCAGTTGGAGTGATATTGTCTGTAAGTCTGTACATCTTGGATGGCTTGTCCATTTTCCTACAAATGCTGATACAGTGACATAAAAATGGTTGAATTAATATAACCATGTTGAAGCTTCGCAAGCTATTTCATAGTCTTGTGTCACTCTTGAATTCATGGTTGCGATTTTAACTCAATGCTGCTTAAATTTTCAGATTATAGGCACCCAAGTCATTGTGGAAGGTGCAGAGAAGCACAATCCTCTTAGTGAGAGTTCTGTTCTATGGATAACTGAAAAGCGATCCCCATTGGGGTTAATAGATGAGATTTTTGGTCCTGTCAAAAATCCTTACTATGTTGTGAGATACAATTCTGAAAATGAAATTCCGGCTGGGCTATGTGAAGGTAGTTTTGTCTCTTTTGTTCCTGAGTTTGCCAATCATGTGCTTAACAATAAGGACCTCTACAAAAAAGGCTATGATGCATCTGGCGAGAATGATGAAGAGGTGTCAGATGAAGACGAATTTTCAGATGACGAGAAAGAGGCAGAGCATAGGAGAATGCAGAAAATGTCAAAGAGAGGCACAAATGTGCAGACGGATGGAAAAAAGAAAAAAAAGGGAAAGAATGTCAAACCTAGGGATGGGAATCGGAGGGATAAGCAAAGCTTAGGCCACCAAGAATCATTGGGCACGGATCAAGGAATGTGCAGTCAAAATCCCCCAAATGCTTTTACCGTTGGAGCATCATTGGGTAATAGTTATTGTAAATCCTCTTCCACTGGACAAGATGTCCCCACTGGGATTGGTTTTTCTCCATTCTTTCCATCAGTGCCCCAAGCCTCTGGTTTCTTTCCGAACCTAGTGTGGACAAATGGGTTACGTCCTCAACAGCCACAAAATATCGTCATTCCTGGTGGAGTGGTGGCTAATAATATGCCAGTGCCTTCCCCGGATCAAATGCAGATTCCTTGTCAAATCCCAATGCCTAACAACATAATCTTTCAGCAGCAATTAAACCCTAATCTGGGATTACTTCCTAATGCACCTTTTTGGTGTGGGCAGCCAAATATATCCGCTGGAATATCATCTTGTATGGGAGTCTCAACTCAGAATTTCTCCAATCAACCATCCTTTGGGATGAGCTTTCAGGGTCAACCTACTCCAGGAGGCCTAGGAATGTTTTCAAATGGACAACAATTAGAACTCAACTCTAATTCGCAGCCGCACACTATTGCGAGCAGTTTCCAAGCTCCTCAGCAATTCAACTTGGGCAGCTTATCCAACCAAGCTCCTCAGCAATTCAACTTGGGCAGCTCATCTAACCATGGAAGAAACCCATATCATCGGGCAGGTGGTCGGGCTGCCCGTGGTAGAGGTAGACATGCATCAAAATGAAGGTTTTGTTGAAATGTTGTAGAAATTTAAACATAACTTATGCATGGTAGCTGTATAACTGTTTACTTTCTGCAAACTGCGTTTCTATCACAATGCAAGTGGTTTATAAATCCATTTCCTATTGCATACTCGAACAAATTTTAGTCTAGTATCAGAGGTGCCTAGTTTCATGTGGTTAAGTGGAGAAGTCTTAAATCTTTTGTCTTATCGGTTTAACTTTCAATTCGATTGTTAAAACATTCATTTCTACAAAATATTTTGTGTTACGTTGATCATTTTGTCATTCCCAGCGCCTCGTGCTTGGCTATTACATTTTAGTTCTTATTTTCCTTAATCTGATGCAGTTTGATGCATTATGTCTGTACGTTTTAATCTGCTCTCCTTTGAACTGCATTGTTTTGTCCTATCATCTCACTATGTTTGTTCCTGCGCCTATGCTTTACTCGTAGTTTTAGAGAAAAAAATTGGACCCAAGAGTTTTAGGAACAATATATATGTAAACTGGGAATTCTAAGTGTATTTAGTATATCAACTGACATTTTATATGTATATATTGCTAACTTATTCATTTATCCCATCCTTAAATGTGTAAATATAAATGTAAAATGTTAGAAATAGTTTTAAGTAACGAAAATTGAATTCGAAGGTGAAAGCCTAGCAGGCTGTAGGAAATTAAGTGATACAAAGCATTTTTGTCCATGTAATGATCTGTGGTTGGGTTGGGATTCAAAGCATACAAAGTATTAAGCAGCCCAAGCCCAGATTTTTATGAAAATACACAATATAATGCTTAGTAGTTACCAATCTTGAAAGTTACGTTTCATATAGATAACTAATAGACCAGCTTTGGAGTTGATAATTGAAATTTGGATTTGATGAACAATGACATGATTCAAGAGCTAGAGTTTATATTTTGAGATGTTAAAGAGGTGTGTCAAGTCTTGGAAAAGTTACTTAAAAGTGATTGAATTATTGCTTGAATCTAAGTCAAAAAGGCGTTAAAGCATCGAAAAGATCGGACAAAGCCCAAGAAGGTAGTAATCCGAGCAACAATTAACACACATACGAAAATGACTTTCTAAATCAAAAGAAGACAACATCAGACATTAATCATCATCGTAATTATCACATTTAGTCCGAAGTTTTACAGTAAGATTTAAAAAGGTCTAATAATATACGGTCTTATTTTTACATAATAAAGAGACTGTTTTCAGTAAATTTTCATGCAGATGCGACAATTAAAAAATGACGCAGATTAAAGAATAACTAAGTAATGTATAATTTTTTATATAATTTAATAATAATTTTATTGAAATAGTTTAGTATTAATTTAATCATAATTTTTTCAATATTTCATAAGATAATATTTTTGAAAAATTGAACAATAATTCTGTTTCTGTTTGGAATTAGAAAAATCATTACAAATATTTGTATTTCTTAGTTAACAAATGTGATAACTGATAAGACCTTTGAAAAAATTTGGGTTGGTGTGGGGCATCTTGAGCTTTTATTTGATCCTTCCAAGAAATTCTCATCTTGTTCTGGCCTCAGATTGAACAAAACAATACCAGCCCACTCTTGTTCAGAAAATAGGCAATGGGCCAGAGTATCTATAATTGAACCAAACACACACGATTAACAGGTTGCCTCTGCCTATGTCTTTTAAGAAGATATATTGTTTTGTGCCTGTTTGGTTGAATTTTTTGAGGATAAATAAATACTTTTTATTATAAATTTTTTTAAAGAAAAATAAGTGTTTAGTTATAAAATAAAAAAATATTTTTTAGTAGACAACTTTTTTGGCAGCTAAAATATAGCTTTTAAGAAGCTCAAATTTGTATCTTATCACAAAAATATTTTTTTCAGGTAGATTTTTTAGATTAATGAGCCTATTTTTAGTCCCTTTTGTCCTTATGTTATACACATAATTCTCACAATACCCACAAACACATCTTCAAGTTTATTTCGAGATTTATATAATATTATTTGACTTTTTTTATATGTTTTAATATTTATTTTTTATATTAGTTTTATTTATGTTATAATCCATATAAAAGATTTGGTTTGATATATTTTAATTTATATTTCATATGGTTTTAAATTATATAATAATTAATATATTGTGCCTGGCATATTGTTTAATATATTTTAAATAATATTTATATGTATAAATAATTTTTTATGAAATAAAATATAGTTAAAATTAAAAGTATTTTTTATTTTTATGTTACCAAATAGTGTATAGTATGAAGTTCTTTCAAAAAAGCTCTTTTTTAAATGACAGTCAAACAGCCAACTCTTCTCATAAAAGTTCTACTAACAAAAACTTTACTGATATAAGAATGAACAAGGACAAAAGAATATAAGTCTATGCAAAACAAACATTACAAATGCGTCGTGTTATTGAACTTGCTATAAGTTGAGTAGTAATTTTTAAGGAATTGTGAGAATTATTATTGAAGCTTAAGAAATATGATAAAGAGAGAGTTTTGAGCATATTATGTATCCTTGTGACTTTACATTGTCACATTATATTGGAGATTTTGAGCATCATATAAGCTAAATTTGAGATTGTCATAATACATTGTATAATATCTCAACTTCTTATAGGCAGTGGCGGAGCCACAGTGTGCCTCCACTGCCTCCAAAAATATCCCTAATTGCTTTAAAAAATACCCCACAAAAAAATTTTATTTTAAGTTTTGCCCCCACAAAAAAAAATTTGCCCCCACAAAAAACTTTTTTTGCCCCCACAAAATTTTTATTTTAAAATTTGCCCCCAAAAAAGTTTTTTTTTTGCCTCCACTCAGAAATTTTTCTGGATCCGCACCTGAAATTTTTCTGGATCCGCACCTGTTATAGGACTTCTTTATCAATCACACAAAATTGACACATATCTAAGTTCATTTATTTTTTCAGCCACCATCTTACCTGTGATCAGATCAACTTAATAGGATACTAAACGTTCCTATCACTTTGCGAGACTTGTCAACATGTTCAATGTATTGCAATATAGATATTTAGGAGTTCAACATGGTTAATTAGAGGTAGCAATAGGCCGAACTAGGTTTTCTTTGAATAATTTTCAAAACGATGACGCTTCGGATTTGACTATCGAACCTCAGGCTCGGGCTGAATTGTCATCCCTACGCTTAATATGAACACTTATCATTAGGGATAAAACAATGAAAGTCTCCGGTATAATAAAATTTTATATAACATAAATAACTTAACAAAAGATTAAAATTTTTAAAGAATTAAAAAGTCAAACTAAGTTAACCACTTCAACTAAAATAAACTATTAAGGAAAATTGGTTGGTTTGATTTTATATTAACGTCTCTAGCTTTAAAAATCAGTCAATTAGTAGTTCACTAGATTGATATATTGAAGCAAATCACAATGGAGAATATGCTACCCTTCTTAAATGAGCTATTCACTTTATACTCCCTCCTATTCAAAATAAAAGTTGTTTTAAAGAGATGCACACTTATTAAGAAAATTAATGAAATATTTAATATATCCTTATTAATTACATGTTGAAATGCCTTGAAAATATAATTTGTAAAAATTAAAGGGTAATTTTAGAAGTAAAATTATAATTATGTATAAAAAATCACAAACGACACTTATTTTGAATAATTAAAATTCCTATGAAACAACTTTTACTTTAAATAGGAGGGAGTATTTCTTTGTCGAATCTCTCCTCTATTTTATAGGTTGATGAATCCATTGGAAATCATCCAAAAGCTCTCTCTCTTTTTATTTTTCTCTGATAGCTCTTTTCTAAGCATCTCTCATAGCGCAGATAGAATTGAATCAAAGCTGAGATTACTTTAAATGGATAGACATACGATTTCTAAAGTAGAAATGGAAATTATACACTAGTCAATGAATGCTATATAACACTTGCTTAGAGCAAACGACTGGCATTTGAAAGTTTGAGTGTCAGCAACTCGGACCTTTTCCTGAAGTAGTACTGTGGATGAATGGATGCAACGAGGTGATAATGGCCTTCAATGAGCAGAGCCATCATCAGAGACGATAGAAACATATGCTCTTCAGTTCAAGCTTTTGCATTCCTTGTGAAGTCGACGCAGGTCTGGCAGCTACAATCTGAGAAACGGCAGAGTTCACACCCAAAGCAAACACAGGATGTGCAGCCCTTGCAAGTTGGTGACCGTGTGCAGCCCCTGTATACCCGTCGACTGGCTCGCTCTTCATCATGATCACACGTTGTTCTGCGCAAGAAAAGCAATCAGCTGTCTTGAACATCATCGCTGTACACGTGTAAATAAGAAAGCATTTGTAGTCAAAGTAAGTTCACTCGAGATTGAAGGTTCAGAAGATTAAGCTACCCTTCCACGTCAAGCAAGACATAACTTATCCATGCATTTAGCTTCTTCACGCCACTCATTCAAATCCCATCATGCAATCGGGAAACAGTAGAAAAGGACTTCCTTAAAAAGTTGCACTTAAAAGGAGGATGCTTGTTTTTAATCTAACAAGTTAATCTACATCAACTTAAAACAACATACTTGGGATATGGAAAGATTCTCTCTTTTTTGATAGAAAGATTCACATTTCTTATACAAACTATTGTTTTAAAACTTTTGAGAATTGATGATCATAATGAAACAAAGAAGAAGATTAAAGATAACAAGTCTAGCAGCAGAATGTAAAGTGCTACCATGTGAATATGTTCTCTCTTTACCTTCCCAAAAAAAGGGTATGAAAAATTCTCCAGTTGTAGCTTTATGAATTTACTTTAATTTCTCCTCTTCCTCTACCAGATATCATTCCACGACAGTATTAAATACAGAGGAAAAATAAAAAGGAAAGGAAGCCAACATGGTAAGACATAATAAGTCAACAAAACAGCTCTAGAAGTCAGTAACCAAGAGTCAATTATTGTCTGCCTGACAACAATTTTCACTTTTTCCTGATAACTTTCAAAAGTTTCAGCATCCAGCTGAAACTGAATGCTTATTTGACAGCTC
>JAOQMR010000009.1:9157499-9172733 GCA_027563865.1 Erythroxylum pelleterianum | reverse complement strand
TGGGTTTTCTGGGAACGTCCTTGTTATTCCGCTGCGCATGCATGAGATGCAAGCACTGGGACGTTCCTGCTGGGAATTGGATTCCTAACACTTAGTAGCTCTATTTATGATATAAAAAGTTATTTGGATGAAAGAAGAATGACTTGGACTAGTTTTGAGTGTTCAATTATATGTGATGGTTGGACAATTAAAAGATAGAAACCTATTATTAATTTTTCGGTTTATTTTGCAAAAGGGACAACTTTTTTTAAGTCTATTAATTCATCTGGATTTATTAGGAATACTGATACCATATTTTAGATATTTGATGAAGTTGTGAATGAAGTTGGGCCAAAAATATTATTCATTTCATTACTGACAATGATTTTACTTATAAAGCAGTTGGAAGAAGATTGTAAAGCTAATATAATTCTTTTTATAATACTCCTTGTACTACACATAGCATTAACCTCATGTTGAAAAATATAAGAGATGCTAGATATTTTTATATTATTGATGAGATTGTATAAAAAGAAAAAAAAGTGATTAAGTTCATATATAATCGTGCATGGGTCTTCAATTTAATAAGAAAGGATTTCACAAATGGTAGCAATTTATGTCATCTTGTGTATTGCAATATTTGAACTAAACTTTTTATAACTTCAGTGGTTTATTATAATAAAGAAGGAGTTGAGACAAATGTTTACAAGTAATAAGTATATTGCATCTCAATATGCTAGGTCTAATGTTGGATCGAAGGTTTCTATAATTATGCTTGATGATAATTAATTGTAGTTTCATTGTCAATTTCTCATTTGAGTTTATGAGATTTTAGTAAGAGCACTTTGTCTGACTGATAGTGATGAGAAAGAAATAATAAGTTATTTCTATGATGCCATTGAGAGGGCAAATGAAATAATGAAGGCCAATCTAAAAAATAGGTCTTTTTTATACATACCTTATTTTACAATTATCAATGAGATATGAGAAAGACAACTATAGTATTTATTGTTTGCAGTTGGAGCATTTTTAAATCCTAATGTCTATTTCAAACTAAGTTTTACAAAGAAAGTTGAAGTTGATAGGGGGAATATTATTAACTAGTACAACTACTATTGCCCATGACATAATTAAAAATCTCTTAAGCTAACAAATGGAGATTTATAACAATGTTTCTAGTGATTTTGAGATGCGTATTACTATTTGTCAAAGAGATAAACTTAATTAAGCATATAGTTTTTCATTTTTGTTACTTGCTGAAAATTAATCATTACTTTATTTTGTTTATAATATTACTTTTATTACCTTACAATTGTTTAGTTAGACCAATTTGGAAGTGGTGTTCTGGGATTGCAAAGGTTTGTAATTTAAAATTTAAGTCAATGTATAAGCACAATAGGGTGTGGAAAGAATTGAAGCATATTTGAATTTATCTATTCCAAGAAAAAGAATAGTTTAGAACACAAAAGATTAAACGTTTAGGTCATTATTATATATAATTTAAAGTTTTGAGAAAGATATGTTATTATCATTATTAAGTTGGATATAATTTCTTAATAATTTAATGTTATTTGTTTATTAGGATTCTTAATAGAGTAATTAGTTATATATATCTAATTTGCCTTGACCATATCAATGTTTTGGCATATTAGGTTTTTGAGGAATCCTTTGCTAGTTGATATTAACTTGGAAGATAATCTTATATGAGAAAGTATTGACATGTGATTTGCTAAAATAAATTTAAATGATGGACTCCTTATTGGACCCCATTTCCGAAGCCCAGCGTTCAGAGTCATAAAATGTGATCTTTATAATCAAACTAATTTCTTCAACTTCAGACAAACTTTGAAAATCTCCCAACACAAACCCTAGTCTCTATTTAATTCCTTTTTGAACCTAACAAGAAGAAAGATGAATACTTACCTCTAATAAGTTGATTTCCTCTTCTTTTTCTTCTTTTTTCTTTTTCCTTTCGAGCTTCCCATAATTTTCCTTCTTCTCTTCTCCTTTTTACGTTTTCTCTTCTTTTTTTCTCTCTCTTTGGTCTTTCTTCTCTTTTACGACTCTTCTCTCTTCTTCTTCTAACTCAAGACCATTTTAAATGATCTTTCCCCATTTTACCATTCATTTACCTTGTCCTTCCCATTTTGCCTCTTCTTTCATTTAATCCATCTACTAACTCCTTTAATCTTCTTAAACACCATACCATACTCTAATTTAATTCTAACATTTCCCATCTAAATTTCTAATTTCAACTTATACTCACCAAATTAATGGGCTCAATTCTAAAAATAATTAAATCAATAAAAATAAAAATAAAAAATCAGTGTCCAACAATTCTCTCCTTTAAAGAATTTCGTCCTCCAAAATCTTACCTGAGATAGTGAAGAGGTGCAGATACTTCTCCTTTATGGCCTCCAAAGGCTCCTATGTAGCCTCCTCTCTTGCATGGTTTCTCCATAAGATTTTAACCAGCTTTACAATCTTATTTCTCAAAACCTTTTCCTTCGAATCTAGGATCTCCACTAGTTGCTCCTCATATGTCAAATCCTCTCTTAATTGGACCCCTGAAGGTTGAACTATGTATGAAGGATTTGATCAGTACTTCCTCAACATCGATACATGGAAAACATTATGAATCTTAGATAATTCTGGCAGCAAAGCTAACTTATAGGCTAAAGGTCCAATCGTTTCAATGATCTCATAAGAGCCTATGTATCTTGGACTAAGCTTGCCCTTCTTACAAAATCTCAAAATTCCTTTCCATAGAGAGGCTCTAAGTAACACTTTGTCCCAACTTCAAATTCCATCGCTCTTCTATGTCCACTGGCATAACTTTTCATCCTATCTTGAACTGCTTTGAGTCTCTCTTTCACCAATTTAATCTTGTCAACTGTGACTTGCACCAACTCAGGCCCTAAAAGCCTCTTTTTACTTTCCTCATCCCAACAAATAGGAGTTCTACACCTCCTACCATACAAAGCTTCATAAGGTGCCATTTGAATTCCTGAGTGATACGAATTATTGTAAGCGAATTCAATTAAAGGAAAATGATCATCCCATAAGCCTTTGAAATCCACAAGCTCTTAACATTGCCTACAATGTCTGTATTGTCCTCTCTAATTGTCCATCGGTCTGTGGATGAAAAGTTGTACTAAAAAGCAACTTGGTTCCCAAAGCCTCATGTAAGCTTTCCCATAATTTAGAGGTGAACCTGGGATCTCTATCCAAAATTATCTAACTGGGAATTCGATAAAGCCCAATTATCTCATCTATGTATTTCTTGGCCAAAGCATTCAAAGAATATGTCTGCTTAATTGGCAAGAAATGTGCTGACTTGATTAGCCTATTAACAATTACCCATATAGCATCATGTTTCTTGCTAGTTCTTGGCAATCCCGTCGAGAAATCCATCATGATCTTTTCCTACTTCCATTCTGGAATCGACAAAGGTTTAAGCTAGCCTGAAGGTGCCTAGTGTTCAGCCTTAACTTGTTGGCACGCTAAGCATCTCTTAACATACTCTACAATATCTTTCTTCATTCATCTCCACCAAAAGTACTTTATCAAATCCTTATACATTCTCATACTCCCTAGGTGCATAACATAAGGCACATTATGTGCCTCATCAAGAATCTCGTCTTTCAACTCTTGCATATCAGGAATACATAGTCTGTTCCCTACCACTAACAATCCATCTTCCTTTACCTATATTTTAGAAGGTTTACCATTTTTAATCTCTTCTTTAAGCCTGCTCAAGTACTCATCCTGTTCCTGCAATTCCTTAATCTTCTCATTCAACACTAGCCTTACTCTAAAGTTAGCCAATATACACCCAGATTCAACTTGCTTTAATGTTACCTTAAGCCTGGCTAATTCCTTAAACAAAGGAACATACACTGTCTTCACATGTGCCATAATGGACTTCCTACTCAGTGCATCCCCTACTACATTAGCTTTCCCCGAGTGGTAATCTATCATCAAGTCATAATCTTTCAATAGCTCTACCCGCCTTCTTTGACTCAAATTCATCTCCTCTTGGCTCATAAGATACTTAGGACTCTTGTGGTCTGTAAACACCTTGGTAGTAACTCCATAAAAGTAATGTCTCCAAATCTTCAGTGAAACAATTATGGCAGCCAACTCCAAGTCATATGTAGGATAGTTCATCTCATAAGGTTTTAATTGCCTAGAAGCATAAACAATCATCTTATCTCCTTACATCAACACACAGCCCAGTCCCTTCCTTGAGGCAGCGCTATACACTATATATCCATCATTACCCGAAGGCAAAGTCAAAATCGGTGCCATTGTAAGCATATTCTTCAATTCTTTAAAACTGTTCTGGCACTCCTCGGTCCACACAAACTTTTGATTCTTCCTTATCAATTTGGTAAGTGGAGTTGCTATTATGGAAAAGCTCTCTACAAACCTCCTGTAATACCCAGCTAAACCCAAAAAACTTCTCACTTCTACTATATTCTTAGGTGTTTCCCACTTCACCACAGCTTCAATTTTTCTTGGATCCATATGCACTCCGTGCTCTGAAATCACATGTCCAAGAAAAGATACTTCCCTTAGCTAAAATTTGCATTTATCGAATTTGGCATACAACTCATTCTTCCTCAATGTCTCTAAGATAATCCTCAAATGTTCCTCATGCTCCTTGCCACTCTTAGAATAAACCAATATATCATCAATAAAAATAATAATACATCGGTCTAAGAAGGACTTAAAGACTCTATTCATTAAGTCTATGAAAGCTGCAGGGGAATTCGTCAATCCAAAGGGCATGACCAAGAACTCAAAGTGGCCATATCATGTTCTAAAAGTAGTCTTTGACACATCAGACTCTTTTATCCTCATGTGGTGGTAACCTAATCTCAAATCTATCTTAGAAAAGGCCCTTGTCCCTTGTAATTGATCAAACAAATCATCTATGCATGGGAGTGGATATCTGTTCTAAATGATGACATGGTTAAGCTTCCAATAATCCACACACATTCTCAATGATCCTTCTTACTTTTTCACAAAAAGGACCGGAGCTCCCTATGGTGAAGAGCTAGGTTTAATATACCCTTTCTCCAACAACTCTTCTAATTGCACTTTAAGCTCTTTCAATTCTGCCGGAGGCATTCTATAAGGCAGAATCGTAATAGCCCAGACCAATCTCTTGCAGATATTGTTCACTTTGGGCCAAAGCCTTAATGCTCCTGACCCGCACGGTTTTGCTTTTCTAGCATGTTGGCCTCTTTTACACTAACCCCGTAGGACTTTCTAAGAGGTCATCCATCCTAGTATTACTCTTGCCTAAGCACGTTTAAATTCATTGTTTTGATGAGATATGGTGCATTAGGACATGAAAAACGCATCTACAAGGGGAAGGTATCCACACCTTTATAAAGAGTTCTTCGTTCTCCTTCCTAACCAATGTGGGATTTCTCCCCTCCCTCGTGGAAGCTCAGCATCCTCGCTGGCCCATCGGCTTGGGTACTGACTCTGATACCAATTGTAACAGCCCAGCCCACCTACTTGTAGATATTGTTCAATTTGGCTGGTACAGAATCGATATTGACATTATGCCCGAAAGAAGCTCAATGGGAAACTCAATTTTCTTATGTGGTGATAGTCTTGGTAATTCGTTGGGAAAGACATCCGGGAACTCCATGACCACAGAAATTTCTTCTGACTTCCCTTCTTTCTGCCTTCGTGTCTACTACATAGACCAAAATTGTCTCACACCCTTTCCTCGTCATCTTCTCTACTGTCAGAGCCGAAATAATTCTAGACAGACTTGACTTTCTGTCTCCCACATACACCACCTTTCTATCTTTGTTCAACTCAAACTCTAATATCTTTCGTTTGTAATCCAAATTGGCACTATACTTTTTTAAGGTGTCCATACTCAAAATCACATCTAATTTTTCAATTTTCAATGGCATTAGATCCATCACTAATTGTTCTCCTCCAATATGTATCTCACAGTCTCTATAAACTTGACTAATCGTAATATACTGGCCGATTGGAGTACTAATTATTAAAGAAGTATCCAATGGACTCAATTCTCTACCATACATGGTTCTACTCAATGACACAAACGAATGAGTAGAACCCGGATCAATGAAAACAATTACATCATCATCAAATAATTTAATCATACTAGTCATAACTTTTGTAGCTGTTTATGCATCCTCCCGTGTCATTGAAAACACTCTAGCTGGTGCTTGCTCTCTGAGTCTTCCTGGAAAATTCACCCTCTTAGCTACATCAGAACTACCCACTTCAGTTGCAGTCTTATACCCCACAGTCTTAGCCATCTTTGAAGCTTGCATCTAACTTCTCTCCTATCTTGCATACTAAGGGTACTCTCTGGTCATGTGTCCTTTTTCTCCACAATTGAAACATGCTCCATTCAATCGGTAACATTCCCCTCTATGAAACCTTCCGCAGTGTTCATATTTGGGAATAGGTGGTTTATCTCCATCTCCCTTTCTGCTGCCTCCTACTGTAGAGGCTTAATGAGAAACAATAAAAGTTCTCATCAGTTTGGACCTGCTCGCGCCACTACTCCTCTCCTGAGACTGCAAAAAGAAAGTCCTGGCACTCTTCTCGAGTATAGAAGTACTACCTCCCCTCTTGAACTGTTCTCTTCCCTTTCTCTTTCTATTCATTGCGCTTTTAATGTTCTCCACATTCTCGACCCTTAACGCTGCTTCAACCAGCTGCTGGAAATCACAAAAATTATGCGCCACCCCTTTTTCCCTGATGGCTAGATGCAACCTTTATTCAAACCTATGGCACTTAGCCGCCTCATTGATCATCATCTCGGCTGCATACCGGGATAGTTGCGTAAATCTACGCTCATACTCGCTCACCATCATTTTCATCTGCGTGAGACTCAGAAATTCCCTCTGCTTCTGTTAAATATACACTTCTGACAAATACTTCTTCTTATACACTGCTGAGAAATCTTTCCATGCAAGCACTGGCGGTTTCAGCTGACTCCGTGGCACACTCTCCCACTAATGTAGGGCATCTCCCTGAAGCAAACTCGCAGCATACTCAACCTTCTCATCATCCTCACAATCCATCTGATCCAGTATCCTTTCGGTCTTTCTCAACCAAGTCTCGGCTTCTTCTGGATCTGTTGACCCATAGAAATCTACTGCCTCATACTTCCTCAGCTTATCAAATTGCTTCCCCTTCTTAACTGGGGCCGGAGCAGAAGTTTGCAACATTTTGCCTATGGCCTAAACAAATGCCTAAGCGAAGGCTTGGAACATTCTCGGATCTAAAGGAGGTACTTGCTTATGCGAAACAGGCGACTCCTGTGTTTGTGACCGAGAGGGCCCACTACCATGCTCTACAAAAGCTTCGACATTTCATAGGGCTACTGACTCATCATTACTCTCCTCTCTCGTCAGAGAGTCAAGTGTAACTGATCCTTGCAAAACTCCTCGTGTCCTTCTACAAGGTGGCATCTTCCTCCTTCAATTTAAGACACTAGCGATTAGCTTACGTTTCATTTTAATCTTATTTCTTAAACGTATGCATGATATGCATTTCACTTAATGCAATTAATCAATTCACAATGCAATAAGTAATCACCTAGCATAACAATTCGTACTATTATGCATTCTAAGCCTAGTAAAAACCTAGGCTTTGATACCAAACAATGTTGGAACCTGTTTCCAAAGCCCAACATTCGGAGTCATAAAATGTGATCTTCATAATCAAACTCATTTCTTCAACTTCAGACAAACTTTGGAAATCTCCCAACACAAACCCTAGTCTCTATTTAATCCCTTTTTCAACCTAGCAAGAGGAAAGATGAAAACTTACCTCTAACAAGTTCATTTTCTTTTCTTTTTTTTTGCTTCCTTCCAAGCTTCCTATGATTTTCCTTCTTCTCTTCTCCTTTTTATGTTTTCTCTCTTTTTTTTTTCTCTCTTTGGTATTTGTTCTCTTCTACGACTCCTCTCTCTTCTTCTTCTAATTCAAAACCATTTTAAATGGTCTTTCCCCATTTTACCCTTCATTTACCTAGTCCTTTTCATTTTGCCCATTCTTTCATTTAATCCATCTATTAACTCCTTTAATCTTCGCAAACACCATACCATACTCTAATTTAATTCTAACATTTCCCATCTAAATTTCTAATTTCTACTTATACTCACCAAATTAATGGGCTCAATTCTAAAAATAATTAAATGAATAAATCAATAATAAAAAAAATCAGGGTCCAACACTCCTTTCAATGATGATGATTTTGAATCAAATAAAAATTAGAATAAATATAATTTGAGCTGATATTTGATTTAATTAAGATTTAATTTTTTATTTCTCATCTTCTTTTAATTTCTCTTATATTTTATATATTTTTAATTCTATATAAGTAATATAAATATAATTAGTAATATTTTTGTTTCAAATTTCACTTCTAGTTGGTTGTTTCCTCGACATGAATTCTTATTGTAAATTGTAATACTTAGAGAGTCATGTATACTTATTATTTATTATTTTATATTTTGACATGATTATTATTTATTATATGATAGAATTGTAATATTTTAAGTACTTTATATTTTATATTGTCTTTAATTTTATATTTATATGATAATTAAATAATATTCTTCTTATTAATTGTGATTATTATTTTTATGTGAAATATGTAGAAATAATATCAATAAAATTAAACAGATTATTATTATTTCAAATTTTTATTAATATAATTTTTGGATATATGGTTTAGTATATTATATTATCTCTTTTTTTTTTTGCAACATTATATTATCAATAGAATACTTTACTATAATCAATTGGTTTAAATGATTTCGGTGGATTGGTCTGACTTAGCTCTCTCTCTTTCTCTTACCATTTTCTTTCCCACCAAACGATAACGTCACCTAGCATCTCTCCCTGCTCTGTTTTTCACGAGCATTTGAACTTTATTCCCTTGTCTTGCCTCACAATTTTTTGATAATTCTCTCGAGTTTCAAGTTTCTGAGACTTACAGTCTAAGCTTTATGATAGTGATTAGATCTGGGGAGCCAGTTTAGAACTAGTCCAGCATTTTTAGTTATTGCATAACCAAAAAGTTAACTTTGAAGTTTTACAAAGTTGTAGTTTTTATCGGTTTATCATTTCTGGATTACGGAGTACTTTTCTTTTTCCAAATCCTGTGCTGTCTTCTTCATTAACAGTGGTCTTGGTAAAGGTCGGATCTTTTAGTATATTTTTTCTTTACGGGTTTCAGTTATCTAAAAGAAATTTGGAGGCGGTTTCAGGTATTGATTTATGCTGTAGTTTGAAGCGATAGTGTTTCGCTTGCAAGTGTTTAGCTCTTTTGGACCTCTTCGCTTTTCCTTGGCTTGTTCGTTGTCCTAGTTTGGTGGGTTTTCACATGTTACCGTTCTGGGGTTTTGCTCAATTGGTTTGGAGAATTTCGAATTTTTAGCTATTGGGCTTTGATTTCACGAATAACCCTTTGATGAGCATGAGGAAAAATGCCATTTCTCACCCGGTAAGATTTTTAAACGATAGGAAATGGCACATTCCATTCTTTGCTAGCTTGCTTGTATCATTAACCCTCCTGTTGTCAAGCACTTTCGGGCTATTTGCCTCTCCCTATGGTGGAGATCAGTTGCCATTTGATGTTACTTCATTTGCGAGCTCAGAGGATTCATCTGAGTATTTTGCGGAATTTGATTTAATGAAATCATTGAATAGGAGTGGGTATTCCAAGTGGGAAGCCCCTAGATTAGCATACCTTATTTCAGGGACCAAGGGTGATAGTCGCAGAATGATGAGAACTTTGCAGGCAGTTTATCATCCAAGGAATCAGTACATCTTGCATTTGGATCTGGAAGCACCTCCACGTGAAAGGTTGGACTTAGGAATAACTTTGAAGAGTGACCCGACATTTAGTGAAGTTGGGAACGTCCGTGTGATGGGCCAGTCCAACTTGGTAACTTACAAGGGCCCTACAATGATTGCCTGTACCCTTCAAGCAATTGCTATTATGCTAAGGGAGAGCTTGGAGTGGGATTGGTTTATTAACCTCAGTGCTTCGGATTATCCTCTCGTGACACAAGATGGTTTGTGCTTGATGCTCTTTTCTTACTTGTTTCATCTGCTTGGTTCTCTGCTTTGTGTTTCTGTATGTCTTGAGTTGTTTCCTTTCTACGGAGGATTAATGTTGCTATGAGAATCTGTAAAATAGATCAATAGAATGAATCTGTTGATACAGTTTTCCACTTGTTTCGGGAGTTTGCTTGGCTGTAGCAGTCAAGTGAAAAATTTCTTATTTTCTGCAACTTTAGTATTTATACTGTTAGGCTTCTAGCATTTGATTTCAAGAGTCCAAGGAGGTTTATGCGTATCTTGTTCAAGGATCAAATTAGAGAGGCAGTCTTTACCTGCTGTGCAGAAGGTAGGGTTACTTTTGATCAGGAGTAACCAAGTTAATCAGCCATATGCTATTCTTGTGAGGTTGCATAATCTACTTTTAATTCCTAACTCCACAGGGTTGGCATAATTTATGTCTCTGTGTCTTTGGGTTGCAGACTTCCTCTGAATTTTTGTTTATGTCCTGCTAGCTGTTTCTCTAATTTTGTTGATGTTCAGAAATTTCACTGTTAGATGGGATCTGAAGTACATTGCTCCTTTCTAGGTAGTCCGATGTGATCTAATGCTAGCTGAAATTTTAAGTGCAATGTACTGCATTTAAATGCCATATATTTAAATCTTAATGTGGTCATGTATTAGGTTCGACAGAGCTGCAATATGAATCCTACAAAATAACTTCTGTATGCATTCTGAACATGTCGAATTGGATTGAATTTTCTGTGCAACCATGGCTAGTGGGATTCACAATTATCTTGCATTTAAAATTTTCTAATTCCTTCGATTTCATTTACATTACTACTTGGAGGTGGAAATAGTATCCTATGCACTCTTCAACTTGTTAACTTAATTCACTACCTAGAAATTTATTGTGGGTTTATCTTCCTGTCTAAGAAACAGCTTGAACACTTGAACTGAAAATAGAATCCAGGCCCATCAGGTCATGTTATCAAGATGATTACTGAAGTCCTTGAGCTCTTTTGGACCTTTCTTCAAGATGTTATGGATTGATGATATGTTAGGATATCTTAGATTATGAAAGTATGACTCAACTGGTTGGTTGGTTGTGTTGCTGAATGCTACACTACTCACCTCAAAATCCTTGGGTACCCAAAAGGGGGATGAACTGGGTATTCTTTATAACTTCTGACTATTGACTACTTATTTTCACAAGAATTAATTTGGGTATGTGGCATTGTTTACAAGAGACACCAATATCTATGATAGTGAAAGTATCCTTTTTCTCTTTGGATCATCAACCCTGTAGTTTTAGGTACCCAGCCTATATACCTTGAATATAGTCTTGATTATGTTAAGTCTTTTTTAGTGGGAAATTGTCAAATACTTGGTGAGCTTAGTCAATTGTTTCTTATGATAAATTCAATGTTGCTTTCACTAATCTCACAAGTAATTAGAGAAACAATCAAATAACAGAGTAAATCACAAATAAGAAATGAAGAAAGAGGGTAAGAGATATTGGATAATTGATTTATAGTAGCTCAGTTTTGTCCTTGACCTAATTTTACTCCCTAATCTCCTTTTGGAGAGTTTAATCCACTATCCCACTCTTACTTTAATGGTTGAGTAGAAACTACTATATAGATTCTGTAAGAGAGTAACACATATGAGCTCATACAGATGCCCTCATTCACTCCTAGATTTTCTCTAATCACAGTACTTTATATTCTCAAAGAAAAATACAAGCTTATACTCAAGCTCTAATGAAAGCTCAGACCCAAGCTTTTTCAATATCATCAAATCACTTGATTCAAAAGATACAATTGTTTTGCCTTTTTTTTTATTATTCTACCCCTTTTACATAGTAATCTTTGAGCCAAAAGCCTTTTTTTTAAAAACCCAAAAAGTCTTCTTTTAATTGTTCCAATTATATGTTGGGAATCAGATACATCTTTTAAAATAAGAAAGGCAGCCAGTTGAGCGATTTGCACGGTTAACTGGTTTGGGTAGTTTTCATCTCACTAAATAGTCGAATGCTTTGTCCTGTTGACCGTGGTGGAAACTTCCAAACTTGTTGTCCGGTTGATTGCCTTCCCTGTCAACTTTTCAGAATGCTTCCAGAGATTTTTTTCATTGTTTTCATCTCTCAAGTATCCATTCATCATAATAAGTTGCTTCAATCATCAAAAGTCTTCAACTTTAAATTCCAAACTTCAAAACATTTATAACTGAATTGTTTCCTAAAGTTTTTGTCACTTCATTTCACAAACTTCTTTTTGGTGGAAGTCTTCATGATGATCTGCACGCACTTAACAGGTTAGTAGTCCATGTTTTGTTATCATTCAAATTCGAGTAGAACTTGGTTCCACTACAGGGTGACCAAAATTCATGTTAGTATCTAATCATGCCGAGGCAGTAAATATGATATAATTCCTTTTTCCTTTTAGCTACAGATTCTAGTCTTTTGGCTGAGTTGCCAAAGAAAATTTTCTGCGTCATCTTGCCCTCTTTTGTCTTATTTCTACTTTGTTTACATTGTTTAAAGTTGCAATGGTTGGGCAGATCGGCTTCATTAGCATTGTGTTCATATTTTTTTTATATGGCTAAATAACATAATGCTGTTGATAACAATGCGAAATTTGTGGGAGAATTTCATTTATTTGCAGATCCTTTTCCTATTTGTGATATTATTCTTAATTTAGTTGATGCTCTTTGCTGAAATAAACTTTGGTTTGTGTTGTGCAGATTTGCTCCATGTATTCTCAAATTTGTCCAGGAATCTCAATTTCATTGAGCATATGCAGCTTACTGGATGGAAATTGTAAGTGAAAGGAAAACTCTGGAGAAGAAATTAATTAATTTAACAATTAATTTTATGAAAATATTGCAGGAACCAAAGGGCAAAACCAATTATTATTGATCCTGGACTATACTTATCAAAGAAATCTGACCTTGCTGTGACTACTCAACGCCGATCGCTTCCCACCTCATTCAAGCTCTTCACTGGTGAGCATATATAGCTTATTTCTGCTCATACTATCTTTGAAATCTTGTCATGATGTAATAGCCAACTTATTATTTGTTATCTTTTATTGTTTGCACTGCATTTTTCAGTCCAAGTGCAGGTAAGCTACAAGTTCTGCCTACCACTTTCTATGTCTTTGACTAGCTTGGTCTTGTTTTCATGTTGTTTTCAGGGTGGGTGGGTGTGGTTTGTTTATTGTTTTAGACAAATAGAGTGTTGAGGATTTTTCGTTCAATATCATCCTTTTAGCTTGATTGCCAATGGTTGAGATTTAGAATTATTTTTTTGTTGGGCTTCCTTCTGGGATGCAGGTTCAGCATGGGTAATGCTTACCCGAACCTTTGTTGAATATTGCATAATGGGATGGGATAACTTCCCACGAACTATCCTAATGTATTACACGAATTTTGTGTCCTCGCCCGAGGGATACTTCCATACTCTTATATGCAACACTGAAGAATTCAAAACCACAGCAATAAGCCACGATCTACACTATATTGCTTGGGACAGTCCTCCAAAGCAACATCCTATCTCCTTGACTATGAAAGACTTTGACAAAATGGTCAAAAGCAAGGCCCCATTTGCTCGAAAATTTGCAAGGGATGATCCGGTTTTGGACAAGATTGATAAAGAACTTCTCAGTCGTACGAACCGGTTCACGTTAGGAGCTTGGTGTGTTGGCAGCTCCGACAATGGGAGTGATCCATGTAATATTCGTGGCAATGTTTCAATTTTTAGACCAGGTGCTGGTGCTGAGAGATTAAGTCAACTTCTTCAAACTTTATTGTCTGAAGATCTTCGAAAACAGCAATGTTCATGACAAGCCCAGAACTCCAAAATGTATATTTCTTGTGTTGATAGGCTATATATATACAGTATGTGATGCAGAAATCTTATATAACAAAAAGTATAGTTTAACTTAAAGTTTTTAATGGAATGAAATGGTTTATAATTAAATAGAACGTAAATGAATATGATATTAGAAAATTGTTATTTAAAAAAGATAGATGGATTTATAATGTAATATAGTAAAATCTGGTGTTAGAGATTAGATTTATGTACATATTGACAAAATTATACTTTTGTTTAATTGATGATGTAAAACAAATTTATTATTTTCTTTATTAATATCACGTCTACATAATGTTTTAAATTAATATTAAATTAATTTTTAATACTAATTGTATATAATAAACTCTAATTAAAACTAATAAACCAAATCTAACCTAAATAATATAACTTAGCTTTAATTAATATAATTTTAACCAATAAAACCTAATTACTGCCAAATTTATAGGCTGTGATTGTTGAGTTGATCGCAGTTCATTGTCGGAGATCGTCATCATCCATACAAGGGAGGTCACCATGAATAAATGACATGGTGTAGTTTTCAGAAAGCTGATGTCTTGATCGGCCAAGAAGACATCTTGATCTTCTTTAGAGGAAAAATGGAAGTGCATCCCAAGAACATCACTGGACGCTTTTACAGGAAGTGATTAATCAAGATCAAGTCTTAAACTTCCATCACATATAGAAACGAGGATGTGTATAATTTGTTATTGCGAATTGGGTTTGTGGTTCAGGGGTTGACGTTGTTGGTCGAATGGGATTCATTTCGAGAGAACTTAATTGGTTAAGGAAGGTGGTTGTTGTTGGGTCGAATGAGATTCATTTCGAGAGAACTGAATTGGTTAAGGAGTCTACTTCAGTGAACGTCTAGTCAGAGGAAGAGAAACAAAGGAGTTTTGTAGTCCGGGTATTGATGTTATGTATCCAGCCTAGTTTTGAATATTGATGTTGGAAGAGCAAATCTTACTTTTGAGTTACTGTAGGCAAATATTAAACAGAGACGATCCCAGTTCTTGTATTTGGGCATTCAATTTATTGGAATTGATAAATGCAACACGTGGTTGTAATAATAAATTAGTCTCAGGGCTCGATTGGTTTTGGTACTATTTCTGTTTTTTGCTATAGCAACATATCATAAGGATTTTGATGAAACTTTTTTACCAATAGCAACATATCCATAAGGATTTTATTTGCTATAGCAATATACTATGATTATGAAAAACAAAATTGCTGTAGCGACCCCTGTGTTATACGAAAGTAGCTAATTAAACCTTGAGATATAAAATGTTACTCTATTA
>JAOQMR010000009.1:9142648-9157399 GCA_027563865.1 Erythroxylum pelleterianum | reverse complement strand
GTTCTACATAAACTAGAGACCGAGGACTACCATTTTCAAATGTCAAATTTTAGTTTTTGTAACATTTGCTTTGTGGGCTTACCTTTGGGCTTAAGATGCTAGATGATGAGGGTTTGTCTTTTCCGCTTATGTCTATGTTCTTCGATTCCGAAACGATCGTTGGGCTTCGGAAACGGGGCCCAACAAATATCATTGATGATTGAAGAAGTAAAGAAGCGAAATCAAACGATTACTACCTTTTCCAAATCTGGTTCGAAAAATATTAATCTAGGTCTTCAAACAAAATTCAATAAAGATAGATTAAGGGCTAAATTGAAGAATTTCAAGAACTTACTCAAAGAAGCACGAATTGGTTACAACTTCTATACTGGTGAAGTCAATACTACAAATGAATGTTAGGAAAATCTATTTAAGGTCAAATATGTCTTTTTATTAATATATCATATTATATAATATTTATTCTCATGTTTCTTTTTCATCATTATAGGTGTATAAAATGGCTCACAGATTTAAGAAAAAATTATGTAAGGAATTTTTCATACTTGTGTCAAATTTTTGGAGATACAATTGTAATTGGTTTGCATGTACATCCATCAACTGAATCTCCATCGAATAGTACAGCAGAGGAATATAGAAATGACGTTGATGA
Organism: Erythroxylum pelleterianum; assembly: GCA_027563865.1. Taxonomy (NCBI): domain Eukaryota; kingdom Viridiplantae; phylum Streptophyta; class Magnoliopsida; order Malpighiales; family Erythroxylaceae; genus Erythroxylum; species Erythroxylum pelleterianum. Next base: position 9,156,750 of record JAOQMR010000009.1, on the reverse strand, counting down.
AGATTGTTCATATAATGAAAAAGGAGATCAAGATATATGTTCTTCAATTAAGAGAAGGAAATCTCCTACGAATAAGAAGGCAAAGAAGACACATCTAATATTATAGAAGAGGTCTTGCTTATAATTGATGGACAATAAAAAGGAAGAACGTTTTACTTGAGAAAAAACTTAGTGAAGCATCATCCACTGCAGATAATAGATCTCAAGAGTTTAACATAATGATGGAATGTCCAAATTCCCTAGATGAATTGGGTGTTAATGGTGTGCAATATGAAACACCTGTGAAGGCTTTACATGATTCTCAACTTCATAGGGCTATTTTTACGAAGATGACAGATACAAGGAAGCCAGATTGGATTATGTCGCTTTAGTTATATTTTCATGTTATTGCATATTAAATTCTTATTAATTTGACACTTTTATATTAAGCAATATTCCATAGTTTGAACATTTTAAGTTTGTGTTTTGTATTAATGTTTGACTTATTGTTGAGTCTATATTTCGTATGAATATTTTTGGTCAATATTCAATTAAACCTTTTAATTGAATCTTTTATTAATTATTTAATGTTGGCATTGTAGATACATGAATTTCTTATCAGAATTCGAATCAGATTCTAATGATAAATTGAAGAAGGTAATCATTATTTCTCTAGTTGTAGGAGAGAACAAATATTTTCATTTACAAAAGCAACCAGGTATTGGATATTAGAACATTTAAATGGGAATCCTATAAGGATTTATGAAAACTTAAGAATGAGAAAGATAATCTTCTTGAGCTTATGTGATGAGTTGAAGAGTTTAGGAGGCTTAAAGGCAACAAGTCATTTAACTGTGGAGGAAAAAGTAGAAATTTTCTTGATGACTATAGGGTAGGGTGAGATAACAAGAGTCAATACAAAACGCTTTCAATATTCGACCTGGACAATTTCGAAATACTTTCGCAAAGTCTTATATGCAGTTAATCGTCTTGCAAAAAGAGTCATTACTCACCACCCTTTACTAATACATCTCCTAAGATTCAACATAATTCAAAATTCTTTCCATATTTTCAGGTACATTTGTATATTTAATTACTATTTTAATTATGTCCTTATGATTAATAATTATTTTAATTTTTAATATTGTATAGGAGTAATAGATGGTACACATATTGATATACATATTCCGATCGATAAATAAATACCATACAAGTGTAAAAGAATTAATCTAACCCAAATATTATATGTTGTTGCTCATTTAACATGCATTTTAGATATGTAATGACTGGATGAGAAGGTACTACAAATGACTCTCAAGTTCTTTTAGAAACAGTGACAAATCCAACAAATCAATTTCCTATGCCTTCACAAGGTATTATATTATTTTAAATGAACATAGTAATTATGATTCATTTTTAATATCTTTGTGTTAATATTATGTTCTTTATATGTTAGGTAAGTTTTATTTGGTTGATCCAGGCTACAACAATATGCCTGGATTTCTTTCACCATACCGAGGGTGAGAGATATCATTTGTAAGGATATAAAGGAAAAGGAAGACCTCAAGGTCCACAGAAATTGCTTAACTACATGCATTATTCATTAAAAAATGTTATTGAAAGATGTTTTGGTGATCTAAAAGCAAGATTCCTTATACTTAAAAGCATGTCGAGTTATGATATTAAGAAACAAAAATATTTCATTATTACTTGTTGTGTTATACACAATTATATTAGAATGTATAGACAAAGAAATGAATTATTTGACAATTGTGTTGAAAATCAAAAACAAATTAGGGAAACTGAAAAGTGAAGATGCAAGTTCTCAAATGGAATATAATATCACTTTAGCACAACTGTGAAGTATGTCTTAAAAGCAAGATGAAATTGCTAAACGAATGTGGAATGATTATATTAGTTATAATTGATTTATGTTTCTTTTTGTAAATGACAATACTATTATGTTTTAAAGAATTATAATATGATAGACATCTTTTTATTGATTAGAATGACTTAATATAATTTTCTAATTTATAAAATTATTTTATATAGTTAATGTCTAAATTTTTTAATTACATTAATTTGCATATATTTTAATTTTAGATATAATATTAATTAATTCATTTAAAAACATAATATATTATATTAAAATTATTAACATAAGTGTATAATTATAAAATAAAAATAAGATGATAAAACTAAACATATATTATTTTAGTTTTTATTACAAATTTCAACCAAACAGGGTTTTTGTTTTTAATTTTTATATTAGAAATTCCAACCAAACAAGTTTATGTTTTTTAACAAAAACTAAAAACTAAAAACCAAAATAGAAAAATAGAAATAAAGCTAAACGACCTCTAAAAAAGTCGATTTAGAAACGTAAAAATCAACCTATCTCTAGCAAGTCATTTTTCACTTTCTCAATATGGTCAATCTATAATCGTAAAATTATTAGTTTCAACCCCTCGAGTAGGTATCCAAACATGTTTTTTTTAATCAGAATATGACCTTCCCATGCGCTTGACCCTCACTTTTTAGATTATATATAGACTAATCCAATCTAGACTTATTCAGCTAAGCTAAACATTATATGCAAATATAAAAATGACATTCAACCATAGGAGTAAGAAGTAAAATGAAGACTTTTGAAAACATATTTAGAATAGCCCACTGAAGTAGTTTTATGTGTGTGGTTAGAATTTAAAAGAAAAGGCATTTTGGGAAATGAAAAGGGACAACTTTCGTGTAGGATTTTTTAACTAAATAAATGATAACTAATAACCAATAGGTTAATGACACAATAATTTTTTTTTTTTGGGTTAAATCAGAAGATTTTATGCAAATATAAAAGTTATGTACATCGTTGGAGACTACTCAAACAGTGGTCTCTTAAGGCACTCACAGATAGCTCATTTGTTAGCTACCCACTATCCCAATCAGTAGAGTCTTGTTGAAACAAAAGATCCTTTGCTACGCAAGGGAACCAACAAAAGATATCTTTGGAAGCTACAGCACTTCCTTACTTCTCACCTAGACATCCAAAACAATATCAACTCTCCAACTCTCCATCCAGATCCGCACAGAGTTACCACAACTTACCAAACTCATTTTAACCACAAACAAGAACAAAAATCTACAATCCAATCTACTGCAACACAAACATAAGAAAGCTAAGTTCATGGTAACTAAATTGAAGGCTTTGTCTTATGCTGGGAATAGCTTCACCTCAACTTCCAGTGCCAAGATTGGATTGCTACCTTTCCTTCTGCTTGCCTTGAGGAAACAAGACGAATTGACTAATTATGTTTCTTATGCAAACCTAGAATCCCTTCGTAGGTGATGGTTTTCCAACTGTTGAAGTCAGTGTACTTTTTATTTGCAATCAACTTATCTGTTCCAAATAAGACCAAATTCCTTCCAATTCCGTATTTGGTGATTGTATCCAAGGTGTTTCCTGATCCTGTCCTCTCTGTTGCTGTGGAGTCTGTAGGTATGTTGGACCTCCAACTAACCTCCTGTCTGCTCTTCGAATGTTGACACACATGTTGTTGAGCCAATTGATAATCCTGAGCTATCAAACCTGCCGAAAAATGTTAGTGAAATAGAAACTTTTTTAATTATCTCCTCTCAGTGTTTAAGCTTTGATGTTCCATAACTTGGGAGATTACTCTGAGTTACACACTCCCAACATCCTTGGCTTCATCTTTGAAAGTTCTAGCATTCCTTTCAGACCAAATATGGTAAACAGTAGTTGATAGAAGGATTGAGAAATAGTAATGTTTGAAGTTCTTGTATTGGAAGCAATATTAAACCAAGTGAGAATAGAACAAAGGTTTGGCTAGTTGGGGTAGTGTAAATGAAAATCTAAAAGGCTTTGGTCCCAAACTGATTTACAGAATGTACACTTAAAAAACAAGTGGTCAATAGTTTCATTAGCCAAAATACACAAAGAACAATGATTAAGAATTTGGAGGTAGGAAAGTTTATCCCGGGTTTGTAACTTTTGAAGGAAAGCAAGCCAAAGGATAAAAGAACACCTAGGTCTACTACTTTTAGACCAAACCAGCTTGTGCCAAGGGACTTCCTATAAAGGAGGTCACAAGAAGTTATAAGCCGAAATCATTAGTATATTGTCTTGTGGAAACCGCTAGCCATTCCAGACAATCAGGTTAGGAACTATTTGGTTGATACCGAGGTATTTCAAGGTTTCTAATGAACTTTATGGATTCCTCTTGCCATCTCCACTAGTCATGATTGATAACTTCTGAGACTCTTGCTGTCATTGTAAGCTTCAAGTCATTGATCTCTCTCGATGAAGAGAAGTTCTTCAAGATTCCTCTCAGGTTCTAGAGATCCTGCCATAAAAGAGTAGATATACTATTGCCAATCTTAAATCTGAATCGGTTCCACATTTTGTCCCTCACAAGTAAAATTTTTCTTCAACTCTAAGAACTATTATAGGTTGGTTGGGTACTCCAAAAGTTTTTCCTTCTCAATGTAATGGTATGCACCCACTTTACCCATAAAGCCTCCCTATCTTCAAACAGATTCCAAATCCGTTTGTCTAACATGACATGATTCTATGTGGTCAAATGTTTCACTCCTAAACTTCCCTCATTTTTCGGTCTACTAATGTCACCCCACTTAACCTTGGCATGAGATTTCGAATCGACCTTCCTAGCTCATAAAAAATTCCTAAGCTTCGTCTTTAGTTAAAAGATTCTTATTAAATTATAATAATCTTTTAACTAAATAAAAGATAACTAATAAAATTGTAACACTTGGACTTAACCAATAAAACTATGGCACGTAGACCACCAAAATAAATAATTATCTGAGTTAACAATTCCAAATAACAAATTTAATGCTTGCGAGAAGTTGCATTATCTGACAGAGCAGTAAACCTCATGAAATTTCAATAGCACGGTCGAGAAATATGGGGGATGTGTGAGTGTTGTTTTCAGTTCTTGTGCCACCAAGCTTATCTGATCATGCTCACAAATATACTCAACCGAACGGTGACTGAAATGCAATAAAAGGAACTCATTGCTCCGGCTTCTAGCCAAAAAGTAGCGAACCATTATATGTTAATGAATAACAGTGACACCTTGAATGAAATTCAATAGACATTGGCTGAGATAAAATGATTTCCTTAGGTGGGTAATAGTCAGACGAGGGATGCTAATCTATCATTTTCGTGGTTTATTATGATTGTTTAACTCCACGGGCATAAGAAGAACATCAGGATTTTCTGTTACAGTTGATAAACAAATATAATTCAGATTTATATTAAAACTGGAGAAGAGATGAAAATCCTACTTACACAACAATCCCTCCAGAAATCTGATTCATATCTGCTAATTATTCTGCATATGTATAATATAGATGGAACCAAACTCCACATCGTTGACAAGCTTCATATTTCCAGAAATTCCCTGCCTATTAAATAAAATGGGCTCTCACCCTCTCCATTTACTTGGGAAGTCTTTCACCTTTCTCCCATCTCCTATTCTTCAGTTATATTAATCAAACCAAAGGTTTTGGGAATGAATCAAGCACCCAATACAAAACAGAAATTCCAGTGGTGGAAAGACGCGAGTTTTACTCCCTTCCCTTTTTAATTCCATATCCAAGACCATAAGACATACCCCATGGAGTTCTTTCTGACATGGCAACTATGTATCAAAATAATGTCCAAGTAAACATACCTTGTTGGCCAAATCACATATCCTAATAGAGGTTGCAAGATTATCCTAATCTGTTAATTTTTACTAGAATGTTTTATTCAACTGTAAAAGGTAAGAAAAGAAGTAGATTTAACAGCAACTCTATGACCTTGCTAAATTAATGCTTTCTAGCTATTTGGTTGTGACATACAATGTTGGAAAACTAATCCAAGCAGCATTATCAAGTAAATCGTGAGTCAAGTCTACCCAACAGAGCATCCTCATCCTCGTCCTTATTAAGGATGAGCATTAAAATGGTAGCAAAGGTTTGCAACCTTTAATTGCAGAAAGAGTATATGCAAGTGAATAGAAAGCATAAAACATACTACTCAGATGAAGAAACACAGTTTCCAAATTGATTTGAAGAATAAAATTCAGCCGAAGTTAAGCAAGAGGAAACTACATGAAAAAGTTATGGAAAACCAAATGAGTTTGTTGCTTTCTTAACACAGACTATATTAAGATCTAGATTTTCAAGATGGCATCATTTTATTAATATGGAGAGTCAAGCCACAAATATTCAGAGAAACAGAAGAAAGTACAAACGAATAACAAGGGCTTATCCTTCCCCAAAATGGTAGTCTAACCTCCAAAATAAAACAAAACAAACAACCAAACAAAGGACAAACTCAGGCCAAGTGAAGTCCAACAAAATAATGTACTACGAAGATTATTACAAATTATTAGAAGACCCAGGCTCAGTGTGCTGCTTCCACCAGCTTCTGTGAAAACACAAGTAGGTATCAGAAAACAGCTGCAATCTTACAAAGTAACACAATTTTGAAGGAATAAAATATTAGTAATCGTTGGATTCACTGCAAATATAAAACTAAATTCAATGAAAAATTAGGTAGGCATTCATTCATACTAACATAGAAACTCTTTCCAAGACCTTTTTCTATTCAAGTATGAGCTTTACATTACATGGTTAGTTAGCTAATTAGTCCAATCAAACCAGAAATTAGAATGAAGGACATAGGAGCTTCTTTCAGCTTTCAGAAACAAAGATATGTGCACCCACCTAGTGATTCATAGCTTAGATATTAAAAATCTCAAATTTGCATAACATAGTTGGTCGATCTAAATCGCTTGAATTGTAGCATTACTGATGCGCACAAATCTTTCATTTTCCAGTAACCGTGCTGATAATTCTAGAGATAACAGTTCTACAACTCACAAGAAGAAATTGTGTTGAAAATAAATGCAGAAAAAGGGACCATGACAGCCTAAGGTGCATGGTTTTGTCTATCTAAACTGTTCACCATGCATTCTTGGTGCGAATCAAACCATATAACAAAGAGGAAGGGATATCCTTAAAAGGATCTATTTGAAAGCTCTGAAATCAAAGGAAAAAAATGAATATGTTGCCCACCACGAAAGACTTAACTTTCACCAGAAGCTGAAATGCTATATAAAACACAAAACACCGTTCTCACAAAATACTTCAAACGTTAAATGATATATTTGGTAGTTCATGTGGGAAAGAATTTTCCTATATTCTCATATATTGAATAGGAGTATACAGCCATGTATAAGACATTACAAGTAAGAATTTAAATCTAGAAAGTAATCTAAAGCTATCTAATGTAATCCCTTAATTTAAGGAATTTCAAACTTATGTTATCTATTTACAGCCTATCTATATCTAAGTATAATCTATTTACAGCTTTTAGTATCTCAACACTCTCCCTCAAGCTGAGGAATAGATGTCGTCCACTCCCAGCATGTATACAAGATCATGAAAACTTGAACTGTTCAGCCCCTTTGTTAAAACATCAGCTACTTTACGTTTTGATGGAACATAGGACATACACACTAACCCTTCTTCTAATTTTTCTTTAATGAAATGTCTATCAATCTCAAGATACTTTGTCCTATCGTGTCTTATAGAACTATGAGCAATATTGATGGCTGACTTATTGTCACAATAGAGTTTCATAGGGCTGTCCCATTTGACTCTCAAATCATCTAGAACAATCTTCAGCCAGAGTAGTTCACACAATCCTTGAGCAATAGCTCTAAATTCTGATTCTGCAGATGACCTTGCCACCACATTTTGCTTCTTGCTCCTCCACGTTACCAAATTTCCTCCAAGAAACATACAGTACCCTGTAGTTGATCTTCTATCCACTATAGAACCTACATATTTAGCATCAGTACAAGCTTCTGGAGCAAGAGTACTGTTTTTCTTGAACAAAATTCCTTTTTCCCGGATTGGCTTTCAAGTAATGTAGCACCGTATAAGCAGCTTGAAGATGACGCTCTCTTGGATCATGCATGAATTGACTGATCATGCTTATCGAGTACACTATGTCTGGCTGAGGTGAGCAAGATATATGAGTCTACCAACTATTCTTTGATACATCCATTTATCAACAACTGGTTCTTTAGCTTCTCCCAACTTGCGGTTCGGATCCATTGGTGTAGAGACTGGCTTACACCCAATCTTCCTTGTTTCTACCAACAAATCAATCACATACTTCTATTGAGATATGAAAATCCCTTGTGTGGAATATGCCACCTCAATACCAAGGAAGTACCTTAGTTTCCCAAGTTCTCTCATCTCAAACTCTTTTACTAGTCTTTGCTTCAATTCATGTTTCTCTTTCTCGTCATTTCTAGTCACTATGATGTCATCCACATAGAGTAGAAGTGCAGTAACTCCCCCTACAACCGAATGTTTAATGAAAAGAGTGTGATCACCTAGGCTTTGTTTATACCCAGACTTCCTCATGACTTTTGCAAATCTCCCAAACCAATCTCTAGGAGATTGTTTTAACCCATAAAGGGCCTTCCTCAGCTTGCAAACTGTGTTACCATGTCTCCCTCATCTAAGTCTCCAAGTAGAAATGCATTATTAACATCATATTGTGAAGGAGCTGCCAATTAAAGTGGGCAGCCAATGACAACAAAATTCTCACAGTGTTCATCTTTGCAATTGGGGTAAAAGTCTCTTGATAATCAATACCATAGGTTTTTAAGTGTACCATTTGGCCACCAATCTAACTTTATACCTCTCAAGAGATTCATCAGTCTTATATTTGGGTGTAAAAATCCACTTACAGTCAACAATGCTTTTCCCTTTCATTTTATCAACAATCTCCCATATTCTATTCTTTTCCAATGCATTCATCTCCTCACTCATAGCATCCCTCCATTCCCTTTTTGACAATGCCTTAGAAATGGTGTTAGGGATAGTAATAGTATTTAAAATCACAATGAAGTTTTGGTAGGATGGTGACAGGCGCTTAAGAGAAACATAGTGAGATAACGTGGTCATTTAGTGCATTATCTAGTTCCTTTCCTATAGCAATAGGTTCAAAAAATTGTGTTTGTAAAGGTGAATCAAATCTTACCATGATTTCATTTCTAGAGTTTGAGTTGGATTCTTGGACTTGTATTAATTCTGGAACGACCTTCCTCCTTGAACACACCTGAGTAACGCTGGTTGGGACAAGTGATGACATAGGTTTAGTAGTAGAATTGGGGAACTCAGATGTAATTGGTTCAGAGGGCTCGATTGTTTCAACACTACGAGCTAGAGCAGGAGGAAGGTCAAGGGTTTTAAGTGGTTCGAAGGACTCATAAGTGCTATCTTCCATCATTGAAATCTCCCCCCTGAAAAGAGGACTTGGAGAAAAAAGGTGTATTTTTTGTGAAGGTGACATCTGTAGGGATATAAAATTTCCTAGATGACTATCCCTTTTGAGTAGGCGAGTAACCAAGGAAGACACATTTGATGGCTCGAGGTCTAGTTTGTCTCTATGTTGGTTATGAACACGAACAAAGGCAGTGCATCCAAATACCCTAGGTGTGTGAGGCCATTTGAGGTTCCGAAGTGTGGGTAGAAGCTATTAAGAATTTCTACGGGTTGTCTAACACACGTGATGGAAGTCTATTTATCATGTATGTGGCTGTAACAACTGCCTCTCCGCAATAGGATTTGGGGACATTCCCTCGAAAGAGTAAAGCTCAGGTGGTGTTGAGTAAGTGCCCAATTTTCCTATCTACTATCCCGTTTTTTTGAGGTGTGTTAACGCATGATGAATTATGGATAATGCCCTGTGATTGAAAGAAAGGTAACAAAGTCTGGTTGAAGTAGTCTCTGGGATTGTCTGTCCTAAAGCTTTTTATTTTAACCCAAAATTGGTTTTGAATCATAGATTGAAATTTAGGTATAACAAAGCTAACATCAGATTTTTGTCTAAGAAGAAAGAGCCATGTTACCCTAGTACAATCATCAATTAAGGAAACAAAACAACGAGCCTCAAAGACATTAGGTATATTAGAGGAACCCCATATGTCACTATGAATCAAATAAAAAGGATGAGAGCTTCTTTTATTGCTAATAGGAAAAGGTACTCAAGTATGTTTTGCAAATTCACAAACATCACAATGAAATTTAGAAATATCTAATCCTTGAAACAAATGAGGAAACATAAAGTTTAAAACTTTAAAAAATGGATGACCTAGGCACAGATGATATAGCCAAATGGTATCTTTATTTGAGGAACTGAGAAATGACAAAGATAGGTTGCTCCTAATTCTTTGAGGCAATTCAAGTAGGTAGAGGCCACCCCTTTCCTTACCAAGTCCAATCCTCCTCCCCGAGACCTGATCCTGAAAAACTCAGTGAAGGAAAGAAGGTAGCATAACATTTAAGATCATAGGTAAGCTTTTGAATAGAAAGTAGGCTAGCCGACATTTTTGGAATATGGAGAACCCTTTTTAGAATAAGAGTAGGTGTGATGTGTATATCTCCGAAACCTGCAATAGTAACTAGAGAGCAATTGGCCACTACAATCTTTTTGTTGCTTGGGCATAGGGTATAAGTGTGAAGGAGTTGAGATGTGGGTGTCATATGGTCTGTGGCACCCGAGTCTATTATCCAAGAATTGGTATAAAGATTTTATGAGGCATTCATGCAAATAGGGAGTAAAGGTTTACTTGAAGGAGCCAAAGAACAAGTCCTAGAAGGTTTTTCAATAGTCCCCAGCAAGCTTCTCAGCTTCTCAATTTCTTCATTGTTTAATTCCATTGTTCCTGAATTTTCCTTAACTTTGGGCTGATCTACCATATGCCCTTGGGACCTCTGTTGGCCCCCATGGTTTCCCCATTCTCGACTTGGTGGTTTACCGTGCATTTTCCAACATGTCTCCTTTGTGTGCCTCGGTTTCTTGCCATGGGTGCACCAGAGGTTGTCCTTATTCTCCTTCCCTTGGTTTTCTCTACTAGAATGCATAGATAGATCACTTTTTCCTTTGTCCTGATGATCAGTTTTTGCTAATAAGGCTGACCCCTCCATGGTTTGTAGTTCAAGTATAACACTCCTTCAACTCTCTTCTGCTCGAATCAATGAGATATTCTCTTCTAGAGTTGGAATGTCCTCTTTTCCAAGGATTTGGATCCTAAGCTGATCAAATTCAGCATTCAGCCTAGCCAAAAACTCATACACACGGTCTTCAAGATGACATCCTCAGGGGATTTCATCTCAAAAACTTGATAATGATCGAGTTCTTGCCACAAATTATGTAGCAAGTTTTCATATTCTCTGACAGATTTATCTCCTTGCTTAGCAGCTGCAGTTTTGATATTGATCTCGTACACTTGAGCAACATCACAAGCCTTCGTGTATGTGCGACAAATGTAGTCCCAAATCTCCCTTGTAGTGATAGAAAACATGCATGTGTCACTGATCATGGGATCCATAGAATCCCATAGCCAGAACATTACCATGGAATCCTCCTCATCCCATGCTTCAAACATTGGGTTATCCTTAGTCGGTCCTGTTCTAAGAAGATGACTAAGTCTCCCTTTGCCCTTAAGGTATGTACGGACAAATTGAGACCATTTGAGATAGTTCTTCACATTAAGCCTATAGGAAGCCCGAATATTTTGTAAATCTCCAATTTTCTGAATGGTGCCAAATTCTTCTGGAGGGTTAGATCTGGTGGAGACAGAGGCTTGAGAGGTTGACATGATTAAGAAGAAGATACTGCAGTGAAGAAGATACTGTAGCGACGAAGGCTGGAACACACAAGAGAGGTAAGGAGGAATGCAGCGATGAAGGCTGGAAAACACAAGAGAAGAATAAAAAAAATAGGGTGTCGGTAGTGCAGCAATAAAGGCTGCTCAAAGGACAAATTCAGAAAACAAGAAGCCCTACGGCTCTGATACTATGTGGGAAAGAATTTTCCTATATTCTCATATATTGAATAGGAGAATACAGCCATATATAGGACATTACAAGTAGGAATTTAAATCTGAGTAGGAATTTAAATCTGGAAAGTTATCTAAAGCTATCTAATGCAATCTCTTAATTTAAGGGATTTCAAACTTATCTTATCTATTTACAGCCTATCTATATCCAAGTATAATCTATTTACAGCTTTTAGTATCTCAACAGTTCATAACAGCTATGTTAAGCATTTATGTTCAGCATACAATTTCACTTTAAGATTGGTTAAATTCTTCTCATTGTACTAAGCATTTAAATTCAGTATACAACTGCACTTTAAGATTAATCAATTTCTTCTCATAATATTAGTTTTTTCATGTCAGGATAGTAAAAACTTTGTCCATACGATAGAATGTTATTAACAAATTTAGATAATTGGACTACTCGTATTGCACCTAAACACTAGATACTAGACGTGAATAAAGGGAAAAAGGACACCATATTCGAACACCAAATTGTAACAGTGATTCTCCAACAATGGCGTAAAAGAAACATAAGTAGATATGACCTAAGAGTGATATCAAGTGTTAATACCTCTTCCTTCTTGCCTTTGCCTCCTGTGAAAAACTTGTAACTCCCGAAAATAGCAAGACCCCAACCAGACAAAGAAACAAGCACAAACTGCAAAAAACGCCACCAAACTCAGTCAATAATTTATAGGCATATGGGGCTTTCCAAGTGACGCTAATAGTCCACTTTGGCACAAAACAGATGACTTCAATCACTATGACACGATTGGATTTCACAAATCGCTAAAATTTAGAAAAAGAAAATTGAAGACAGACATGCTCTTCCTTCCACTTAGATGGGCTCATAGGGTCTTGCCAACAGTTGATTCTCGGAGGTCCATGGTGATCTGCGGCGCCAGCGAGACCACGGCGGTGGACGAGAGAGAGTGGTTGAGGAAAGGACATTCGGGAAATAGAAGCAGCTCGACGAGCTACCGCAGCCGCCGCTAAAGTAGGCATGACTGAGCCGGGGCAATCTCAGGGAGAGAGACAGGCAGGTAGGGAGAGAGATGCGGCTGAAGAAGAAGATCGTAGAAGGACCCTAGGTAGGCTGGAGGGCGTCAATTTGTTATAAACGTCTGTTTTTTAATTAATTATTGCTAATTTGCATTTCATCGTGTAATTATTGTTTTCTTTTTGGAAATTGAATAAATATATTAGACTAATGACTCGAGGGAACAGATTCCACCAATCATGTGCCTTCTGTGCCACAACCAATCTCAGCCATCCATTAGACTTTAATGAATGACTGAAATTAGTTGTGGCACAGAGTGCACAGCGCTGATGAAATAGAATATTTCAAGCTTGATTTGATGGTCTCTTTGAGAGAATCTAACTTTAAAATTACGATCGTTGCATCAGAATGATAAAAAATTAGTGGCTATCTTGAAGCGTTACTCCTTGCTAGTTTCTTTTTATCGGTTAGCCAAAAAAAGATATAAAGTGCTCATCCATGATTCTCCCCATCTATGATTACTTCCATTTTAGTCGAATATGGGAATTAAGCTCTTAACAAGACAATTAGCATACCAAAATTACGTCTCTACCATTCCCAACAATACTCTTGAATTCCTTACGCATTTGACATCTCAGTCTTAATATTTCCTTAGGGGTCCAAGATGTATTAGTTTTACGGTTAAAGGATATAGTGGTGATCTTAGAAGCAGACGCCCTAAAGATTATTAACTTGTTTTTAGCTCCCATTATCAAGGCTGATAGTAATAACTTTTTATTAGCAAATATACAAGGTTTGCTCCGACGTAATTGTTGGGAAATCTGGACCGGATCTGATTCGACCGTAGCAGAATAATCACGAAATTTTTTCGTGATTTTTGATTTCCCGAAAACCAAGATCTATTTAAATCTATAAAATGATTAACACGAATCATAATAAAGCGGAATTTAATTTGTACCTTATTCCGAAGCTTGATCTTTATCTTGATGCATCCCTCGAACCGTTTCCGAAATCGATCCGTCTCAACCACCGTAGCCGCACAAGTGTTCGGCATCTAACGGTATCCACAGAATAGGTCGAGAGAACTCTTACAGAGAGTGTAACATCCCGCCCTTTCTACTAAGGGTTAGAACCGGAAAATATGGTGCATGTGAGCTAAGAGGTTTGGTTTAAATAAAACTAGAGGAAATGGA
>JAOQMR010000009.1:9129193-9142548 GCA_027563865.1 Erythroxylum pelleterianum | reverse complement strand
TAATTAAAGAAGTGCAATCCACTTAAGGACCTCCCAAAAACCTAACCATGAGGAACTCCCAACTTGAGGTTAACTATCGTTCAGGAAAAACATAACCTTCAATTACTACACTCGCTTTGAAGCTGAAATCATACTTCAAGATAAGGGAAAAGTGAGTGAAGTTGATGATCTTTTAACTTTGTTATAAAGAATTTTGCAATTGTAGGAGAACTCATTAGTCCAAACTAATATATTTATTGTAGGTTAATTGAATCGTATTGAATTGTTTTATAATAATTCACCTTATTATTGATTCTCTTGATAACTAATTTATGTTGTTTAAATTTTTCATTAATCAAAATCTATCAAAATCACTCTTCTATTTATTTTAGACTAGTTATTAGTTTTAGGTAAGTGATACAAGTTACCTAATATAAAGTGAATTTTAAGGAGCCTGTTTTAAAATATAAAGTGAATTTTGAAGGTGACAATCTCACAACTTCCTTTTGGGAAGAAGGTCAGCTAAAATGAAACCCTCATACTATTCAGCAATGGTCACCAAACCAATAATAATAAATTTTCAAGTAAAATGAATTTTTATAGATAGTTACAACTTTATTGACATTCTTTTTTACAAAAGTCTTCAAGACAATAGGACTTGAGGCATTCTAGAGGGGTATTAAAGCAAATCTCTAAACGATCAAGCCATTAAAAATATGAAGTTACTATAAACCTTATAGGAGTTACAAATCCTAATAGGTGAAATAATAAGTTTGCCTCTTGTTCTCTAAATTCTTAGAATGATATCTCCCTTTCTTTAAAATGATAAACAAATTTTAGAAGAGTTAAATGAAGTAGGGAATGGTAACAAGCACTGGAAGATCTCAAAATTTACTTACAAAATCTACATCTAATATAATGCTAGTTTGTGAATAAGTACATGCAAAGCGTATTTATTATATAACTCAAATGAATAAAGAAGTTATAATCATTTTCATGTTAATAAGGAAACCATAAATATACTTCCTATCTGAGTTATACTGATCTTGTATACTGATTTGCATCTCACAACTTCCTTTTGGGAGGAGGGTCAGCTAAAATCCATGTGGCATTGTATAATCTTTTGTTGGTATAAGATCTGAAAATTATTTTGCAATTAGAGGCACTGGTTTTCCTTTATTGTTGTGTTGTTGTCTTGATGGATGTTTCTAGCAATATTAATTCCCTAAATTTGTTGAAAATGTATTTGTTTAGAACTTATGCTTCTTATTTAGAGTTAAGGAATTGCCACTGGTTCCTTCTTTCCATATTTCATAGATCACCCCACTTAGCAAGGTCATATGCCATGTAGTGCATTCAATCTTGTCAAATTTGCATTTCCTACAGTAATAACCCGGTTGTCTCCTATCCACTTCACTTTCTACTTTGTCATGTATGTAAACAACATGATCATTTTGTCAAGTATAATGACAACTTCTTGCAAAAGGCAACCTGAAATGACTTAGAACATAAAATTACAGAGAAATGCATAAATCCTAAGATATGTAAGTGATGATTGAAACAAAACAATAGTAAATGATACAGAATAATTTAACAGTGCATATGATACAGAACAATATGTATGCCTAAACATCAATAGCATCAACCATGTAGAGGACTTCATAACCCTTCTTCTTCAACTTATCAATGAACTTATATAGCTGCATTACTGATAATTTAACAGTGCACATAACTTTGATAGTGGGAATGACTTGATGTCTTCCACAGAATATGGTTGATCTTGTAGTTGCTTTACTATATGTTTTCCTTTGTAGTCAGTAATGATGCCTTTGTCTAGTTGCTAGAGTTGTATAAACTTGCTTCAGATTCTACAGTGTTATTTCTGGATTTAAGATGTTTTCTTCTCAATCCACATGTTAACGTATTCCATGAAGGTCTTTTGTTCTATGATACAAATATCTATAGTCACTTGCGCTGAATTTATATGCAATAAATTTATAATTTTGATTTGAAGATTGAAGAGGTCTAGAAAACTTCAGCCAGAGGATAGAATCTTCTCATTGTCTTCAATAACCTCACCAGGTATTTGTTAAATATTGGAGTTCGTGTTTGTTGTTGGCATATTGTTGGCTGGTAGATGTTTTGGTTGTGTTCCTTGGGATGATGAATTGCACATACTATTCAAAATTGCACATAGTTAGCAGGGATGAAATTGAGATGAATTATGTAGTTAAAGAGTGCTAGTGAAATTGGGATACTGAATTGCACATAGTTGTCAAAATTGCACATACTATGACAGAAATGGTTTAAGCAATAAAATTGATTTGTCAAGGAGTTAAAGCCCTTAGTTATACCAGTCTAGGTTAACATACTGTTCATAACAGGTAAAGAAGAACACTCATAAAACATCTAAAGAAGAAAACACATCAATTAATTCACCAAATCAAATGCATATCTTACTCAATCATTGTATGTTTAAGCATTGATTACAATTTCACCTTTCATTTAGATTTTACAATGATTAAGCATTGATATCTAGAAGTGGTTACTGAAATTTACAGCAATTGAGCTTGATATTGAGAATATGATTAGGTTAGTGGTTACTGAAATGATACAGAATATGATTAGATAAGTGATATTTAGAATATGATTAGCTAAGTGATTAGGTAAGTGATACAAGTTAGGTATGCCTAAAGTTCAATAGCATCAACCATGTAGAGGACTTCATAACCCTTAGAATATGAAATGGTGCCTTAACCTGTTCTGTGCAATCAACATTCTTTCCCTTAAATCTTCAATCAAACATAACCACTCTTGTACTCAGATTATACTAGACATTACCTTATTTACATACAAAATAAGTATCCACTTCAAAAGAAAATTTCATTTGGAAAATAGACTTCGCAGTGAGCCAAATTCCTTTTAACATTTGATCTTAAAGGACTGACAAAGAAGCAAAAGTCCAAAAACTATAACTACTGTCCTTCATTACTTTTCTTAAGACATAGTTACTGATACCAAATCAGCAGTGTAATTAGTAGAAAAAGACTGAGTAAAAGCAATAAGAGTTTAAGAGAAGAAAAGAAAAATAAAGAGATCATCCACAACAATTTTATCTTTTAGAAAAGTTCAGTTCTCAAGCTTTCTCATAGAAGTACAGCTACTAACTTTACAACAAATTATTGGACTTTGTCTATGTAACATGTATAATAAGCTCATGAAAAGAGACGATGCACAAAGACATGAACCATTTGACAATCGCAGCAGATTCTATAGAACCAAAAAGTCCAATTTGTAGTATATAGGTGTAAGCCAATTGTATGCCTCCAAATCATTGCCAGGCTAAAAGAAACTAAAATATCAAAAGTTGTTCTGTATGTACATTGCAACACTATCTAGTAGATGCACCCCCAGATTAGCAACATGTAGAAACTACAATTCCAACATGCAAAAGCAAGGACATCCAGAATAATGAAAGTGGATAAGCAAACTTACCGGCATATAAAAGGCACCTCCACCATAATTTGATTGCACTGATCCTTTATTTGATGATTGATCTTGACGCAAATAACATGACATTAAAAAATGTAGGTTGGATATTCTTGTTATGTCTTCCTCAAATAAATTAGTATGGAAGTTGACAATAGAGCATTAACATTAGAGCTATAGGTAACTATTAACATTAGAGCATGCCAAACAAGAGAAATTAAAAACATTAGAAACATGAGAATCCTTAAGCATTACAAAATTTCCAAACAAGAGAAATCAATAGCTTCAGTCTCAGCAGTGCTAGCTTAGGGTCATGTGCACTTTCTTTCAGCTCTGTGCCATCATTTCCATCTTTAGCTTCAATCTACTTAGCATATATATATGATAACCTTTTGCAACCGCAGAACCAAAGAGACTTTCAAATGGTGCACCTATGCCTTTGATTTTAACTGATCGTGTTCTCTTTACTGATCTTGTGTTCTCATGGTTGATCTTCTGTTCTCATTATTCTTTATTGATCTTGTGTTCTCTAAGCATGCATATATATTGGTATAACAGATGTATGCAGGTATTAGATTAAAAGAAACAAAAGCTATGTATCTGATGCAGATATGCCTATCTTTGAGGTTTAAATGATGACAATTTTCCACATACAATTGAATCTTTATTTGGAAGATGCATGAACACATACACATTAACTAAACAACTTGCAACCTATTATTGATATAGTTGACAGTAAACAATGCCTCTTAGCTGGAATTTTTATAAATGATACAATTAGAGAGTTTAATGTATAGAGTCTGTTGAGAATGATACAATGAATAGTTCATCCTTAAATTCCTTATCAATCATGTGCTTCTTTTATAAATGGCAAGGGTATAGGCATCACATTGTATACACATGGCACCTGGTCTACCCAAGAAGAAGAATAAGGCTACACCAAGTACCTTTGTACCTACACAACTGCAGTCGCGGTATCGTCAGCTAATTGGAAGTGCAGCTAATGAGCCATGTGCTAGTACACAACCACAAGATAAGACACCTGCACCTGCACCTATACCTACACAGGCACAAGCTCACACACGTGCACCTGCTGACCGTACTGCAATAACAAGAGAAGTCAATTCTATGCCTAGTATTCATCCTAGAGATAAGTATGAACAAATTTTGAATATGTGACGCAATATTAGCACTCCGTCAACTTTTGAAGAGATACCTTCAGCTTCAAATTCTCAGACACCAATAAATCCTCGAGCTTCTAATTATCAGACACCAGTTAATCACATTATTCCTTCCGGTGTGGACTCCTCTTATGCAAGCACTGCAGGTATGATCTTAATAGTTATTAGATTTATCAACATTGTTATATGCTAATTATAAATTATTCTTTTTCTATTTTAGGATCCACAACTGATGCAAAAAAAACAAGGGGTGTCACGAAAGGACATGAATTAGCAAAGATTAATAAGGCGATAGGTAAAAGATTGGAGATAGAGATCTCCCCTGCTGAAGGACGACCAACCAACTCCGTATAGTCTGCCAAATTATCGAGTGAGATTGGTCTGATATCCCGAACTTCTTTTGCCTGTAAGAAGAAAATTTTCCAAAATTACTAATGAGGAATTGGACATTGCATTTGATAAGCTAGAAGTAAGTATTCTAAACAATTCCAATTTGTATGTCCTTTCCATTTGGTTAAAGCGTTGACCAATAACTTATAATTTTTTGCAGCAAAAGTTGGATGTCAAGGGAATGAGGACTGACAACGAAATACATGTTGCTGTGAAGAAGTTTCTTTCTTTAAGGTCTAAAGATCAAAGGTATAATTTAAAAGGGCATTTTACCAAGCACGGAAAGGATGTGCAGCCGCATAATGTCACACTGGCGGAGTGGATGGATTGGTGTGAGTATTGGGAGCAATCAGCTACAAAGGTTAGTTTTTATTTGATACAAAAGCTTTAATTCACAACTTCTTTCATAACTAATTATATTTTAGTATTTATGATTTATGATTTATATATGTTATAATAGATTTTGCTACGTGTATGATTAGGAAAAAAGTCAAAAAGCCAAACTTGCTCGGAGTCAGGTTAAATGTCAACCAAACACTGGCTCCAAGGCCTTTGTAGCGATACGACATGAGATTGTGAGTTACTATCTTTTTAATTATATTTTACTTTGATTGACATTTAAAAATTTATGAAAAGAATTACTTGTCATTTTTTTTACAACAGAGTGACAGGGATGGAGAAGAGTGTGACCGGATGAAGCTATGGTATCACACTCATTATGATGAAAGCAAAGAGCAATGGACAACTGCCGAAAGCAAAGCAAAATGGGTGAGTACATAGTTCATTTACAAATATTTGTTAAATGAGAATGTGTATGTAATTAATTCTTACTTTTTCAGGATCGAACAAGGTCATCCCATGACAGTGGATGAAGTGTGCGACAAAGTCCTCGGTACTAGAACAGATTATATTGTTGGCATGGTAATTGGGCCTCGACCACAAAGGAATACTTCAAACAGAAAGAGACTTCGAGACGAATTAGAAGAGTCAAAGAGGGCTAATCAGGAATTGCAGTCTCAAGTCGATCAATTGATCTTACAATTTAAAGAAATGCAGGATCGATTGGAACTTATGTGTTCTACACATAATGTTCGTTCAGACTAAACATGTACTCATATTGATATATTAAATACTTATGACTTTTTGTTTATTTTAATTATGACATACTCGGGAATTGCAATTAAATAATAAATTATTTGCATGTATTCAATTCTTGTTATACATGAATAATTATTAAAATTGATTATATATTCAAAAAAATTATGAATTATTAAACAAATTTATTTAATAATAATATTTAATAGTTATTAAATAAATATTATTATTTTCAATTAGCAAATAATTAAATAAAATTATTTAAGTAAATTTAAAACAATTTTAAATAACAAGCTAATTACAAATCTAATTTATTCAATTTTTTTTTAAAATTGAAAATTTTAAATTTAATTATTATATTTTATTAAATTTAAAATTATTCAAATATTCAGATCAATAAATACAAATCAAGAAATTCTAATTTTTATTAAAACATTATAAACTAAATTTAAATTATTATAAATTTATTTTCAATAAATAACTTACATTCCGCGACGTCTGTTCAAACAGACATCGCAGAATATCACCTTTCTGCGACGTCCTTCAAACGTCGTAAAAACACAGACATTCCCTGACGTTCTCTCCAAACGTCGCCAAATCTTCCGTTCTTTCCTAACGTCTATATGAACGTCGCAGAATAGGCAAGCATTCTACGACGTCTTGGGTCAGACGTCGCAGAAACCTATTACCTAACCCACATTCTACAACGTCTATTGTGACGTTTTAATAGACGTTGTACAATGGTTTCTGCGATGTCTTGTTTGGATTCTACGATGTCTACAAGACGTCGCCAAATGTACCTTTTTGTTGTAGTGTTAAGTGCTTTTTGGCAGGAGCTCTTTCATCTTAGTCGCACGACACTTCGTATGGGGACAGTTTACCACCCACAATCTGACAGTCAAACTGAGGTGGTCAACAGATGTCTCGAGACATATTTACGTTGCTTCACTCGTGAACAACCCAAATCATGGCCTAAATTTTTAGCTTAGGCAGAGTATTCGTACAACACAGGATTCCACTCGTCAACCAACATGACCCCTTTCCAGATTGCATATGGAAGAGACCCTCCTCCTCTACATCCTTTTGTTCCTAGCGAGACTAAAATTTCAGAATTGGAGGTTCAGTTGTGGGCTCATGATGATATGTTGCAAGTATTACCTGCCAACCTCTTGCGAGCTCAATCTCGAATGAAAACCCAAACAGACTCCAAACGAAGGGACTTGACATTCGAGGTAGGCGATTCAGTATTTTTGTGATTGCAACCTTACAAACAGAAATCGTTGGCTAAACGTACCTATCACAAACTTTCACCATGCTACTTTGGCCCTTATACCATTATCCACAAAGTGGGACCAGTTGCCTATGAACTACGACTCCCTCCCTCATCTAAGGTCCACCCAATCTTTCATGTATCCCTTCTTCATCCAGCAAAAGGATTCTCCACCAAAACAACACCCCCTCCTTTACCGATCACTGCTGACTGGGAAATGGTTGTTGAACCAGAAAACATTTTAGGCCATTATTGGTTAAAAGTTTCAGGTGTACCTACACTAGAATTATTGGTAAAATGGCATCAACGTCCCGTGGAGGAGGCTAGCTGGGAAGAATATAACCTCCTTGCTAATCAGTTTCCTCATTTTCGCCTTGAGGACAAGGCAAATTTTCAGGGGGAGTGCACCGATACAATTCCTCCTTTACAAACTTATTTTAGGAGGCCCCATAGGTCATCATTCATTGATACACGTGGGGCCTTATCTGCTGCTGCTGTATCTCAAAGAGATCCTGAGCCAGTTGAAAGATAGTTGTTGAAATGAAGCATGGTTCTCATCCGTAGATACCTCTTTGACCCAGTCCAATGCACGTCTCCACTCTTTTACCCAGTCCAATGCACGTCCCCAAGTCATGCTTATATTTCCTATGTTATTTGCTTAATTGTAGTTTTGTTTAGGTTGAAAATAACGGTTCCCATTGGCTGTGTGATTATAAATAAACCATGGGGCCTTAGCTTTGGGCATTTTGAAATTAACATTGTTATTCGCTGATTGGGAGGTTTGTCCACTCCATACGGACTGAGATTATTAAGGAAATAGTGTTGAGATTTTTGCATTATTTCATTTAGTAAATTTGTTTTATCTTTATTTGTTCCTTTCATTTTTTTTAGGTCGTACCATTCAATCTCAGCTTAGGCAAGCTAACACCACTAATATAAATATGCTTTATAAATTGATTGCACCTAGTTAATCAAAAAATGGAATCTTCTATTCCTCCAAACCATATATATTGACATGAAGAATATCACGTGACAAATTTCCTTAATTCAACGTTGTTGTACACCATCTTGTTTTCTTTTTGTTGAGATTAATTGCTTATGTTCATGGTTTTTGAAGTTGTTCATAAAAAGAAAGTAATCATTGTGTTGTTAGATTGTCTTCATTAACTGGAGGTCACAATAAAATAGTTAATATTTCATTCTTTAGAAATATCATCATGTTTATAAGTATCGTAGTTTTAGAATAATTCTAATCTACTTTTTTTGTAGGAAGGTGATGATTAAGACTGGATGAAGGTACTTGGTGAAGAATTTTAAAGTGCCTATAGATATTGGTTTTGGTTTGTATTTTGGTTAATTCACTTATACTCTATATGAAATGGAGGAAGATAATATAGGTGAATATTTTAGCTAGCAATTTTTGGCTATTGTATTATGAATATGTTAAAGGTTCAATTCTATAAGTCTTTATGAATTATATAGCATATAGAAATGCATTTTTTTGGTTATTGACATTTGATAGTATGTATGTAATTAAAACATACAAGAATGTATATATACTGCTTTTAATGTAAACATGGATGTTGCCTACTTAATTATAAGAGTTTGCTTTTATATTAAAATATTATTAGTAATGAAAGAATAAAATTTTTCGACTCTTCAGCTGAAATGAAATTTTTTATTGATCAAAGTGAATAATTAGATTAAATGGAGAACTTACATGAAGCCGCAAATGGCAAAGTTCTTACTAAAGCTAATAGAAACAATTTGATCAGGTTAAAACATATCGGTTTAGCTGGCTGGGATTTCTTCGTCAGCTATTAGAGTCGCCTGTAGGCTATCAACTAATGCTCTGTTGGGGACAAAACTTATGGTCGCAAGTCAGGAAGGCGCTTCTTATTGCGTTCTTGCTGCTAGCGATGTAGTTGCTGTTGATTGCATTATATAGGATTTCATACTCCTTTCCTGTATCTGCTCCAACATATTCAAATAAATTATGCAAGTAAATATCTATGTAGCACGGACAAGGCAAAATGAAGTCGTGTCCGCGTGTCGGACACCTATTGACATACGGTGGACATACCTCGGATACGTCTGGAGACCGCTCGGACATTGCTAAATGGAATATATGCTCCATAGAATATATGTTCCATGTTTTTTAGGAAGGGCTTATAAAGTATCAAATATGTATGAACTATCAAGATGTTGGAAGTCTTGAAATACATCAATCAATATATATCATATTATGAATTTTGAATTTTTTTCTTAATTTTAAATTTTATAATATATATATATATATGTCGTGTCCGTGTCCATCAAATTTTAGAAGTTGGTGTGTCCCCGTGTCCGTATCCGTGTCGTGTCCCGTGTCCGTGTCCGTCTCCGTGTCCGTGTGTGTGTTTCTTAGGTAAATATACTTCAATAATACACTGTAACTTGCAAGTAAGAATCATACCTCTAACAGAGATATTCCCTCCAACAGCTCTCTGCATTCCCCCAACAATAGCTTCTCTTGCCTGACCACCGCCGCTAATTGTGAAAGTAAAGTAACAGTTTTCCCAGCCTGCGGTGCGAACAATGTTAAACTCAAACAAAGGGCGCATAGAAATCATTGACTTCGACAAATTGTTGCTTACTGAAAATGACAACTTGATAGATCCCATCATATCTGAGGCTTGTCTAATAGCATTAGAAACTGTCTCAAAATCCACCTAAAATCAAGCATCTTTCGTTAGTTTCCAATTCAATAAATAGTAAAATAGATAGGAAAGTTTCAGTACGATTTTGGACTGTGGAACTGACCTTTGCACCTTCCATGAGAGGTACTCTGCTAACGACAGAATGCAGACATTGTTTTATCATTGAAACTGCCGATGAGTGGTGCCTGTCCATAACTCCCCATGATTCCAATAGTTTCATCTGCATCATTTCTAAGGAATTAGCTTCATTAACCTAGATTTATGATATGAAATTATACACACACACACATATATATACAGTTTTACACTGACTTGGGAATTTAGCATGACATTCAGCTTCATCTCCATCTTTTCCTTCTCAAGTTTCAATCTCTTCTGGACTACAGAGTGTTGCAGTCTTTCCAGACTAAACCATGCAGATAACAAATGGTTCTGCAAATGCATCAGATGAATGTTCTTTTATGAGTATGACAGATACCAATTGACAGCCGTAATTGTTATTACTGTTGGTGTGACATAAGAAATTCTAATTTCTAAAACGTCATGCTCCGTTGAATGTTTGCAATGTTCAACAACTCACGGTGAAGAAGTTTTTTTTCTGTTGGTTCAACTGGTATTTATCATTTGAATTTCAGATAGATCGCTTTTGCACATCCTACACAGGATCATACCTCCGACTTGTCATTTATGTTCTTGTTCACAGCATCAGCTCTAGCATTTGCATATCGCCATTGCATCAGACGATTTTGCAAGAGTCTTAACTGATGAATGCTCTCTGCATCTCCTGTCACCAGCAGCAATGAGCTAGGCGATGAAGATTTCTTACCTTTGAGTAAGTCCAGCCCCAAACTCAGCAGTTTTTCTACACCTTTACGCCTTGAAGGACTCGAATGTGGTGGCCTGAAATTTGTAAATGACAACGGCCTTTCCTTACTCTCCACAGACATCGGTGTTGCTCCAGATCGCCCTGGTGATAGCGCCCATTGAGACGTACCATTCCCATGTACGCCCAAAGAATTAATCCTCTTAATTGGATTTTTCACTGTAAACTTCTTGATTTTGGTTGAGTTTAGATTATCAGAATCTGATGTCTCTTTTGGATGCCTTGTTGTATCTTGTAAGTACTTGGAGGAAACCTCTCTACCAGATTTTGTCGACCATGTACTTGAAGCCGGAGAAGGAAACTCCAAAGTTGAAGAGTTGAAATCACTGCATTCTGATTCAAAGTCATTGCTATCCATAAAGGGGTCTGATATTGGATGGGATGAGCTTAAACGATTTCTAAAGAGTGAACTTTCATCGACGGACAGCCTTCTGGGAATAATACGAGAAGCTGTTGAAGAGAGTGAGCTTTTTCCTGGAAAGTTGAACTTTCCACTATATCTCATCGAACCTCCAAAGAATGGTCTATGATTTTCCTTGGTGCTTTCTTTCTCTTTCTCATTCTCAAACCTAAACTCCCTGTAGCTTCTCTGCTTATTAAGAGAAACCGAGTTGTCACCATTCGTAGGTTTGTCAGCCAATCTCTCATCAGCAAGAGAGCCTCCACTTTTATTCTTTGATGACGATGAAGGCCAAATGCCACGTACAACTCCAACGTCATCAGAACTTGTTTGATGCTTTGTGCGGGTTGGTTTCTGACGTACTGGTGAGGAAGATTGGTTTGGAGACGGTATTCCACCATTGCTTGACCGTGTTGGTGAAGAAAGAAAACGTGAGTTGATCTCGCGAGATTTTGGCTTTCTTGGTTTCAAAGATTGATCGGAGACACAGAGGAGTGGTTCTTTGTCAGTCTTCATAGTCCCTTAACAGAAGAACGAGAGGGAATCTGTTAAGACTGAGGTTTAGACGATAAGAGATAAAACAACACAAACGTAACACTGGCCGGCTAGTCTTCTTAACCAGTCTTGCAGTAGTGGTGTGGCTTGGGAGTTGCTGCTTTGCCGGCACTTGACGTTAAGATTGAACTGGATGGGCATCTTCCACGTGTCCAATGCTTTTTCCGCAGGTATCTGACAAACGGACTCGGTACAAGTCTGTCAGTGGCGACTGAGAAGCCAAAGCTCACAACTTTTTGTCAATTACGACTTTTTCAAACTTTATAAATATATCTAAGCTAAAACGATCTTAACCACCCAAAGCCGAGCAAGCCTGCGTTTGTTCACCTCAGATCATGTCCCGTAAATATAGATCGACCTTTGATCATTTAAGATTGAGCTTGTTTTAACCCCTTCGAAGCTGCTTTTGCGGCACGCTTGCGGCTTGCATCTTAATCACCTTATAGACTTACTATCAGAACCAATGATGGTATCTAGTGAAAACAGAGACAAAGCAAGTTAATGGAAGCATATTTGGCAAGAGATCTCTATGGCTTTGGGACTCCATATATATATATATATATATATATTTGATCAAAAACATAAGGGTACCCTTAAGAGAAAGGCTAACAACTAACCGAAGCCAACAGGCTTACTCAGTACACCCAGCTCCTACTAGCCTTTTCCTATCAGGAATATCACACATAGATTGCTCAGAACGTAAAATAGGAATTAAGTCATGAGGGACAGAGTCCCAATGATGAAGTTATGCATGTAATAAGGCTACTCTCGCAAGCGAATGAGCCGCTTTATTGGCACTCCTACGCGTCCATTGAAAAGACAAATGAAGAAAATGTTGCTTAAAAGTGTGACAGTCAAAAGCCAACATTCCAATCTCCGAGGAATTAAACGAAGATGTTGTGACCACTTGAATCGCCTGTAAACAATCGGATTCCACTATAACTTGATCGATGTGATTGTTTTTCAGCCACGAAAGAGCTTCTCGTATTGAAATAAGTTTTGCCAAAACTGGATCCAATAGATATTTAGAAAAATCCTGATAACGCAGCGACAAAGCCACCCCCTGAATCTCGCAAAACCACACCAAAACTTGTAGCTTTCTGCTCTTTAAAAATAGCCGCATCTACATTGCATTTGAAAAAACCATCCGGAGGATGACGCCACCTTGGTGTAATATCACGCGGTCTATCAACTAATACAATAACCCTCTCGAAACAATTGCGTGCTTCCTGCCAGGACTTAAGGAAATTGTCAGCAAATCTAACAACCATACTAGATGGGACAGTCTTACCTTGCCAAACACGCAGATTATGATGATACCAAATAATCCATAGAAGAGTTAGCATTCGAGGTAGCAGAGCTACCGACATGTTGGCTACCGTATGCCCAAGCATAGCATCGATTCCCTGAGTAG
>JAOQMR010000009.1:9069967-9085773 GCA_027563865.1 Erythroxylum pelleterianum | reverse complement strand
ATGCTTAATTTAATTCTAAACCTTAGCTTAATTCAAATTCAATTACCGACCCAATAAGACTTCAAAATTTCAAACATGCTTCAAAAATAATTAAAACAGGTTTGGGGTCCAACAATGATAGTAATTGTTTTGAGGTCTTGGAGACATTAGATGTGCAGAGTCATTTTTGGAATGTACAAATTATGTAAGTTTGAGGAAATTATTGAGTTTGAAGAATGTACAAATGAGTGCTATATTGGTAAAAGTAGTGTGTAATCTGACACATTGAAAGAAAATTCTATAATGAAATAGTGCAAATTCGGATATTGAGGTTACCAAATCTAGTGCAATGAGGAGTGCAAAATGTTGAGTGGAATATAGGGCAAAACAGCATTTCTGGTGGCCAGGAATGAAGAAGTAAGTAGCAGAGTATGTTGCTAAATGTTTAACTTGCCAATAGATTAAGGCTAAGCATCAAGCTCCGATTGGGAAGCTACATTCATTACCTATTCTGGAATGGAAATGGGAGCAAATTACGTTATATTTCGTTATAGGATTGTCAAAAACTCTGAGGCAAAAAGACGTTATATGGGTTGTGGTGGACCAATTGACTAAGGCGGCCATCTCTTACTAGTGAGAGAAAATAACTCACTAGATCAGTTGGCTCAGAAATATGTAAAAGAAATAGCTAAACTACATGGGTTTCGGTGTCTATTATATCGGACAGGAATCTCATATTTACTTCGAGATTTTAAAAAAGCTTACAGTCAGCTATAGCTACAAAGTTAAACTTCAGTACTGCATTTCATCCTCAAATAGATTGATCGAGTGAGAGAACAATCGAGACTGATGAGGATATGCTTAGGGCATGTGTATTGGAGTTTCAAGGATCATGGGATTAGTACATAGCTTTAATTGAGTTTGCATATAATAATCACTATCATAGTAGTATCAAAATGGCACCATATGAGGCATTATTGGCAGGAAATGTCGATCACATTTATATTGGGATGAAGAGGGCTTAAGAATGGTAGAAGGCCCAGAACTAATTCAGGATACTGTAGGTAAGGTGAAACTAATCTGAAGTCGAATTAAAGCAGCTTAAGATAGACAAAAGAGCTAAGTGGACCAGCACCGAAGGGATATGGAATATAGTGTAGGAGATAAAGTGTTTATGAGATCATTGAGAGGATAGGACCATTAGCATACTAGTTAGCTTTACCGAATGAGACGTATCAGTTACACAATGTATTTCATGTGAGTATGCTCAGAAGATACTGATCTGATCCAATGTATGTGTTACCAGCTCAAAAGATCGAAATAGCTAGTAACCTAAGTTAGGTTGAGGGGCCGATCAAGATAGTGGGATATAAAAAAACAGTTAAGAAATCAAGTAATTCCACTAGTGAAAGTCTTTTAGAAGAATCACTCGAGTAAGGAAGCAACTTGGGAAATGAAGGAGCATATAAGACAATACCCCCACCAATTCAAACAATCAGGTAAGAATTTTGAGGATGAAATTTCTTAAGAAGGAGAGAATTGTAACATCCCGTTATCCCATGTTAAGGGTTAGAACCCTCGAATAGTGTATATAAGAGATTATTAAGAAGTTAGAAAGTGCATATCGTGCTCATGCATAATATAACATACACACACATGTGAATATTAATTTTTGCACACATTAAAATGATTGTACATGAATTCATTGATATTTTTTTGGGTATATAATTGATTTATAAATGTGATTGTATTGAGAATAGTGAATATTTTGTCTTGAAAATTGATTTGGAGAGTATAATTAATGATTTGGAATTTCGGTGGAATTTGGAATATTTTCTGAAATTATGAGTATTTTTGGACTAGGAAAATTGTCAAGTGGCAAGAAAATTGATAAGTGGTAGTAAAAATAAGAGTCAAATGGCAGTGGAAACTTTTATAAATGACATTGGGATTTAATGACATACGTCATTGAAAACTGAGAGACAATTGGAGACAAATAGACTAGTTATTAAAGGGAACCATGAGATGGTGACACGTGGCAAGAGACAAGTGCCACTTGCCATGCCACACCCTCACCAATGATTCTTTTATCATTGAAAGGCCATTTTAATTGTTTTGTTCTTGCTTTCTTCTTCTCTTCGTGATCTTCTTCAAGCTTCTTCACTTCCACGACACATACATGCCTCCATCAACGTTAAACCTTGTCCTCATTTTTTTCACTTGCTACTCTCATTTTTTATTGTCTTCTTCATTTGTCAAAAACAAAAACCTAATCTACCCACCTCCATGTTGATGTTCATGTGAGCCATTGAAAGCTAGGGTTCACGTGATTTTGAAGACTTTGGAGTTTTATCAAGTATCATATGGTTCTTCATGATTTGTTAAATGAAACATGTATAATGATACTTATAGGTTAAATGTTCATAAAATGGTGTTTTATATATGTTGGAACGTGGGTAAAAAAACGAACACATTGATGTTTTGTTTTCATGTTTATGATGATCAATATTTCATAAGTTATTGTAGAGATGAGCTTAAAATAGAAAGATCATTAATAATGGTGTGGGGAAAACGTGAGGAAATTTAGTGATGAATATATATGTATTCATATGTATGTAAATATTCCGTTTTTGGTATTATGCTCAAACATAAAATATAATTTGTTTGTGATAGAAATTGAGCTGAAATGGAAGTGGGAATGAAGAGGAAATAATGACATAATCTAGAAAAGATAGAGTAACCAAAAGAGATGAATTAGGATGAAAATGATGAGAAAGTGTACTGGAATATGCTGGATGGAGTGTTACCATGGAACATGCAACTATATTTTATCCATATTTTGATCTGTACATATCCAAATGGGATGATTTTAAGTTTAGATTAAACTAAAGACAAATTGATATATTTTTCATGAAGGAATCAAATTTGAATTCTATCTCTAAGGGTTTCAGAATTTGTCTTGAAGTTGAGTACAACATGCTGTTGTAGTTTGGGAACATTCTGTAGTATTTTAGGTATATCTTACAGAATACTGATCCAAACTATATGAAATTAGTGTCATTAGAAACTTACAACATATTATAGAAGAATGTATTTCCTAAATACTTTTTTTCCTCGTCAAAATGGCCATGCAAAATTAACTCAAAAATCTATTTTGAGAAAAGCCATCATATAGGAAACCTCAGGGGAGTTACAGAGGAAACATTACGCACGATTATGATAAAGAGGAATCAACAAGAAGTGCACGAAGATGTAATGTTTTTTGAGAGTTTTAAAGACCCTTCACTCTTTTGACCATAACTTCTTCTTCGGACCTCCGATTGACTTGAAATTTGAATCACAAACTCCTCGCACATTGTCCTTCCTCTTTACCAAATTTCATGGTCATCTAAATTCATTAGGAAAGGATTGGTAAATGATCGACTAATTATGTTATAAGAATCAAGTGTTTTAAGCCATGAACCGTGGTGCATGATTGAGTCACGAACTTGGAATAAGTTTGTATTATTGAGGTGTAAACCTAAGTTTAAATTACACATATATGAGTTTTGAAGTATTAATGATCATGAGATGAAAATAAAGGAAATATACCTGGGATTTTCATTAAGTATGCATTGTATATAATCCAGCTACATGTTTATGCATAAATAAGTACTTATAATTGTGCAAAGTTGTGATGTGTGCAAATTTGTGTTGTATGATATAGAAAAGCAATTAGAGCAACAACATCCAGACGTTGCTAAGACTTCAAGGAAATAGCTATCTGGAGCAAACTGTGAGTGTCCTAGATGGTCTCACTTGATTAATTGTTTGTTTTAAATTTTGCATTGAATTATTATGTGAATGTGATTGTGTTGATTCCGGACATTGATTGTCTGAGACATTTGATGCATGAATAACATATTGAAAGTGCTCATTGAATGTGAATTTGACGAAATAAGTGATTCTCAACGTATATGTTGAATGCCGGACCAAGGTCCGATGACAAATATGGCTGAGATAGTGATAGTGAATATGAATGTGCAACATTGAGCATATTTGATTGACTGAATAAGTGTGATGCATTTTATTACATGAATGCATGAACAGATAAAGGTTGTTATGACCGAAGTAGCCACCAAAAAAGGGCTTAAAGCTCAGAAAGTGATTAAGAGCCAAAGGCTTACTATGTATAATAAGCTTTGTATCCTCGGCGGATAAAGGACAGTTATTAATGAGCCTGATATCCATAATATATACGGGACAATTAAAGGCACTCAGTCACAACAATAATAATTAGAAGTGAGTCTCATGATCATTGCATATAAAATTGATATGTATGTTTCGAATGACCAAAATGAACTGTTTGACTACTTTAAATGTGTAATATGAAATAAGTGATCAAAGTGATATGTGATGCTATATGATAATTAGTGAAATGATGTGAATTACGTGATTACTTGAATTGTTAGCATAATTAGTGAAATGATGTGAGTTACGTGATTACTTAACTTATATGTGTTATGTGTTATGAGTGAGCCATTGAGGATGGTTAACTTACTGAGTTCACAAAACTTATCAAAATTGCAATGTTGACATTTCAAGTTCGGAAGAGGATACTAGTGATAGAGAAACTCTACAAAAAGCATAGTTTTTATACTTTTGGAAAGAAGAAATGACTCAAAGGTCGGTCAGCTGAGACTGAAGGATCTAGATAAAGAAATTTTATAATTCCTCATGTATGTAGCGTGTTCTGTATACAGAGATGTAAAATCTGATTAGTTTTTGATAATGTACATATATGGATGTTATTGTAAAGCTACAATGTACATATTCAGTTTTATGAAATGAAAACGAGGGATTGAGTTTTTAAATATTGTGACATTTACGCATTAAATGATGATGCCATGATTAAGTTAATAATGTGACTGCTTTAGCATGCCACCCTTGTGGGGTACGTACTCAGATAACCTTCAGAATATCGGGTATGTGTCTTGTGAGAGTGAGGTGCTATAATTTTGACTCCTTTAAACATATTTAATTGAAAACAATTTTTCAATAAATTTTTGTGCTTACTAATTATAATTGAGAAAAACTCCTTTTCAAAATTATATAAATAGCATATTCTAATCTAATTAAAATTTTCCATTTCTAATCACAATAGAAATTACTATTTCCTTAATTAGAAAAACTATTTTCTAATGTTAAAAAAGAAAATACTTTCATGATTAAATAAAACATATTTAAATTTAAATAAGAAAGCCATTATATATTATATATTTAGATATTATATATTTAGATATTTATTTCTTAACTAATTAGAAAATCTTTCTTTAATAAGTTAGAAAACTAATTTTAAAAATTTTAAAGAAATCACATTTTTCTTAATTAATAAATGAAAACACTTTTCAAAATTTAATCAAGAAAAATAATTTTTAACTTTCAAGAAAATTATTGTTCATAAATAAAGAAACAAATTCTTAAAAATTAAATAAGAATTCTCTAAATAAATAAAATCATAAATTCAATTTATCTCAATCAAATTGAAATAAATAAATTTAATTAAGAAGCATCTTTCTTAATTACTTCAAAAATAATTTTCTTAATTTTAAAGAGTCTAATTAATTAATTTCAATCTAATTGAAACTAATTGATCCTTATTTTAGAAACTAATTTTCTAATTAATTAATTAATTTCAATCAAATTGAAACTAATTAATTCTAATTTTAGAAACGACTTTTGCAAAATTAATTAGGAATCAATATAACAATTAAGCTTAATCATATTAAGAAAAATGATTACTTTAATTTTGCAATTGAATTTTATAATTTATTTAATTTAATAATTCAACTCTTAAAAAATTAAATTAAATTCTAAAACAATCCTAATAAAATGGGACCCTTTGAAAATAATTTTCAAATAATTAGAAAACTATTTTCTAAATTTATTATAATTTAAAGTATGAAATTGTCACGTTACTGTGGGTAATAAAGGAGTGATGACTGGCGCGTGCAGTGCACATGCCAGCATCATCTCCTTCATTCGTCCTATCCAAAATTATAGGCGTGTGTATTGTTTCCCAGATCTAGTTCTAGATATCTCACAATGTTGTCTTGGTTTTCTACTTATCGTCCAGCCACACTTCCTCATACCATCGGTTGCTTCTCGCTGCCGCATGAAGGTGCTCCAATCACGACTTTCACCGGCAACCATGGACTCTCCAAGGTAGTAGGTGAGATGCGTCTCTTAGTTCCAACAGTTGTCGCCTGTCTTCACACCTGCACGACAATAGTTCCAACAGTTGTCGCTGTCGACTAGTGACGTTCTCCAAAGCCCACACCCGCCACCACTTATAGAACAAAAAAACACAAAACTCCACCAATTTTTATGTTTTCCATAAAATTTCAAGAATCTTATTCAAAACGCATACACACAAAAATTGCAAACGCTAGCAACCAATTTCTAGAAAATTAGCACACATAGATTCAGTTTCCACAACAAAAGGCATGCATTTTGTTTTTGTTTTAGAGGATTTTCTTCTAGAACCAAAGAAAACACAACACCAATACCAACAACCACAAAAAAATGCTTATCACAACTATTTGTCAATTTTCCACTAGAACAATTTTGGGTTTGTAGGTTTCTTATTTCTAGAAATCGCAAGCACCACAAACCAAAAGAACCAGAATTCGCATTCAATCTTCCAAAACAAAAGTAAATAGCATATGTGAAAACTGGCTTAAAGCGAATTCTAAAAAATGCAACAACCAGAATAAAGAACATGAAAAAAGTTCTAGAATTTCAAAACAATTCTAGGGACATGAAGAATCAAATCTGATTTGGTATTTTTTCAATTCGAAATTTTCGATTAATAACAATCACACATGTTTTAATCAAATTATAGAAATAAAGTCGACTCTGATACCACTGTGAAAACTGGGTCAGGATCTGATCTCGGCTACAACAGAAAAATTACAAAACTTTTTTGCAACCTTTGATTTCTTGAAAAACCAAGATCTCTTTCATTCTATTAAATGATTAACACAAATCATAATAAAGCGGAAACTTAATTTGTACCTTATTTCGAAGCTTGATCTTAATCTTGTTATATCCCTCGAACCATTTCCGAAACTGATCCGTCTCAACCACTATAGACGCACAAATGTCTGGTCTCCAACAGTATCCACAAAATGGGTTGAGAGAACTCTGTAACTCTTACAGAGAGGTTTAAGCAAAAAGTGCTAGCTTCATAGAACTTAAGCTATTTATAATAAGCTTTGGACGTTTTAATAATTTAATTGAAATTAAATTATAATTTCAATTAACTTTAGTTAGAATCACAAATAATTCGAAATAAATACCAATTATGCTCAAATAAGATTCAATATCTTATATTGATCCTTATTTATTAAATATCTCATATTTAATTATAAAGTTTCTCAAACTTTACAATCAAGTCCAACTTGATTAAAATAACTTTGCTCTCTTTAACCTATTTTATATGTGAGATCTATTAGGTTCCCAAATATGTTAGCAATGATTATAAATTATAATTTTTTTTAATTTATCTTTAATTCTCTAATTAAATAATTTATAATCATAGATTAAGATTGGCGTCTAGCAACGAATCATGATCACCCAAATATGTAGGAATGTCAAAATAGTTTTGACTAACCTTTTTGTGCATGATTTTTTCATATAATTCAATACTTTCATCATACAATTTTTTGATTAGACATAGAGTATAGAATTAACATCTACTTATTTTAAGTCCAACCATATTAGTTCTTTGCCATTAGCTATTGATTCAATTAATGACATTTGTAAACTATTTATAAAATATCATTCCACTTTGGCCAAGGATTTCCCAAATCAATACTAATCGAGAACAATAGAACATTATCCCTAATTAATTTAGGGTGATGAATCCTATCTTGATCACTCAACTACCTCCATATAGTTCATGCTACATCTAATGATTACCAATTAAATGACCCATGATTAAATAGATCATAAGTAGTATTAAAACATAGCAATCCTTATACAAGATAACTTTGGTGACCTCAAGTTAAATGGTTACTTATACAATCATCGTAATGAGAATTTCATAAACATACAAGTAATTCTCCAAATGGATTTCTAATGTTATGTATGTTCAATGAACTTATTCTCTAACAAGTACTCATACGTTTATTTAAGTATCTCCATACTTTAGCTTATGAGATCAACCACTTCCTTTATAAGGAAAAATAAAACGTGTGCTAGTCTTTTTTCGTTCTATTAATAACCAATCTTAATAGAACAATGACTAGGAACATTTAGGAATAATACATAAATGCAATATGAATCTCATAATTATAATCTCATTATAATTTCATTTGTAATATACAGTTATCCCATAAAATTTATCATATGCATCTAAACATGTACAAGGAAAAGAATGTCTTTAAATAATTTTTCACTAAACTATAACTAAAGCGATTAGCTGTAGGGCACTAACATGAACAACTTCTCTAACAAAAAAGCCATTACTTCTACAGATGCCACCGCAAGAAACATGATCGCAGAATGGTTGAGTCACTGCGTTTACTTTTTTATCACACCTTAGCATTATATTTTCTTTCTCACTTCTGTAATTTTTTTTGAAAGTTGAAAGGAAATATCATTAACTATAGTAAAACTATATACAACATTGCAATGACGCCTCCACTAGGTAGTCCAAAAAATTACTTTATAATGGGTATTCAAAAGTTATGGCAAATGAGTCAGTGCAATAAAGCTTTAAATTCCAACTAGCTTTCAATATGTTCGAAATTGCATCTTTTACTATTACTAAAGCTTTGATTTCATTGGTGATATTCGCTGCAAGTTGGTAATTACAAATGTGTTCTTGCCTAAATATCCTTTGATTCCTCTCCTTCTAAATGTTGTAAATGGTAAAGGTAAAAGGTGTGGCAATTAGCGAGGCATCCTATTTCCATTGTTGAGAAACATTGATGAGCCAATTTAGCATAGTAGACTAGTCGAAAGAGTTACAGAAATCATCTAGGTGATGAAGCAGTTGACTCCATATAGATTTAGTAAATACATGTAAAGAATAGATGGTCTCTATCTTTAGCATGTGTTTTGCATAAGTCATAAATATGATCAAACCCATACCATTTATCTTTGGTACTTAACCAGTTTTGATTATGAGCCAAGTGATCATAGAGGCACGTGGGCTAAGGCTTTCCGTAATTCATCAATGGGATATATCTACAAAATAGATATTTATAAATTTATTAAATAATTAATTCTATACATGTCACAATTACTATATGATATATACACATGACAAAAAATATATAGTAGTTCATTTTATTATTATTATTATTAACATAAAACTTAACGTTTAACTATTTTTACAATAAATTAAAGACTAAATATTTTAGTATTGTTTCTTGGAGTTTAAATTAGTATTATAAAATTGAGTAAAATTTATAAATTTTTTACAATTAACTCTGCTTAATTTAAATTTACCTCCTTTTCTTCTTATGATTATTGACCTCAAAGTTTAAGTGAAATAAAATTTAAGATTCAGAGCCAGGTGTTCTTACCATTTAAGTAATGCTTGTGTGGATTATGTAATTCTAAGGAATCATTTCTTGAAGACGATTAAGATGGCTTCTACTCTCTCTTCAAAGGGTTCTTTTTTCCTATATTAACAGTCGAACTCCAAGCTAATTTATTATCCTTATGATTCAACTTCCTCTTCCAAATAACTGTAGAAGCCTCCATATTGTTCTTAATGTCTTGGATTTTTTTATGCTTTTATGGTAAGTAAGCCTTGGATTTTTTATTTTTTTTCTTTGATGATAAGTACATTATGGAAAGAAATCAATCTAGATTGAACAACGAACCAATTATATAACAACAATAATAACCAAGTGAAAGTCTTATTGATTAACTCAACAATTATATGTTTATATATTAACTCTTTAAGACTTTCCCTACCATTATGTCATACTATAAAAAATAAACATAATTAGTGACAATTAAGACATCATAAAAGCCAAATTGACTTGTTACCTGAATTTCTTTGCCTTATCCAATATAGTTTTCAGGTATCTCCATTTCTGTTATAACTTTGAGCATTTATTGTCATAATTACTTTTTGCACTTGAATAACACAATCTTTTTTATGCTAAGTAATTTTTTTAGTATTATTGATAAAACCATTTGGGAGAGATTTTGATTGTAAGTAGCCACCATTTATCATATTCTTCTTGATTCCTTTCTATGAGTCACGTTCATTCTTTGGCATACAAAAGAATTGTTACTATCATTCTTGATTTTTAATCTTTTTTATGTAAATGAAAGATTTGATGTTATTATAATTGAGACTAATAATGATGACTTTAAAACATCTCCAACCATCTAAATAATAATTTGTATAGATTGTTACTTGTGGCAATTTAGTCACATTTATATTTTATCTCCTTTATTTAGTTTGCATTATGTTGATCTAAATATCTTCATTCTTTATTTTTCATTACTTTAGTTTAAATATTCTTTAGATTGAATTGATTTCATGATTATATTGTTTATAATTATTTTAGATAGATGAAGTTAGTTTTTTAACAATATAAGCTAACATAGTAGAGAGTTCCAATACACTACCTAATTATATAATAAGTGAAGAAATAATTCAGACTAAATGAACCACCTCTTTGAAGACAAGAAGTGATGTTTGGAATCATTTCATACATACCAAAAACAAGTAATAAATTTGATAAGATAGAGTGCAAGTATTGTCATAAGATTTTGGTTCAGAATTCTAAAGGTAGAATATTTCATTTGAAAGGCATATAGACTCATATGATAAAAGAAAGATGGTATTAGAAGCAAACTTTTTTGACCTCTAATTTAAAAAAAGAAAAAAAGTGAAATGATTATCATAGTCTATGATCATGAGAGATCCAAGTATTTTCTTGCAAAGTGATCATAAAGAATGAATATCTACTCTTTCTTTTAAATAATCAAGATCTTAACTTCAACTGAATTTTAAGATGCTAATTTGTAATAGCATCAAGAAATACATCTTTAAGAATTATGATGAACATAAGAATTTGACGTTAAAGACATTACTAGTTAATGATGGACGAGTTGCCATTACATCGAACATGTGGATGACTAATAATCAAAAGAAGAGTTATATGGCTATAATGGCTCATTATATTAATAATGATACTCTATTTAAATGAATCCTAAGGTAAAAGTATTCTTCGGTTTTTTATTTTTTATTTGATTATGTTATAATTGATATTTGATTATGTTTTTAAATAGTGTATTTATTTATATTTTAGTGCTAAATATAAGTTAGAGGCTAATAAATCTATTGGTCAACTACTTTATGGATTGTAATATGAATAATGCTACAATCAACAAAGTTAAGATCAGATTATGGGTAGGAAGCTTACTAACAAAATAGAGGTTCTCCCATATACATTGTCTTGTGCATATAATAAATTTCATTATAAAAGATTGCTTAGAGATAGTTAGAGAAGGGTTTAAGGCAATCCAAAATTTCATAAAATATTAGTGTGCAACATCTAAACGAATTGAAAAAATTACAAGATAATTTCATATTTCATATACTAAAAGGTTAGTTTTGGATTGTCCAATAAGATGAAATTTCATATTTAAGATGTTAGAGTAAGTAGATGTTAGAGTAAGCAATTAAGTAAATTAAGGTGTTTATTAGGTGAACACAATGAGATTTTCAATATATTATTTTGTCGATCGAAGAAAAACATGAATTGGTAAAAGCAATTTGTAAGAAGTTGGTATTATTTTATAATGTTACTATATTGTTCTTTAGAACAAAGTATTTAACTTCACACATTTATTTTATTAACATGTATGACGTAATTTTCAGAGTAAATCTTTAATTTCTTATGATTTGTTTAATGATTATCTAACTTTACACATGTGGCATAATTTTTTTAACATTATCCAACTTCACACATTTAGTATGATTTGTTTAATGATTATTAATAAAACATAATCAAAGAGTTGGTTTATAATAGTTCAATATCAGTTTAATCTTTTGTTGATACATCATCATCAAACAAAGTCAAAAGTTTAGATTTTCGTTTTAAGGAATTTGTAAAGAAAAAATAGGACTATAATTTCTTAATAGGATGGTTTAGATATTATAACCACCATTGAGGAACACTTTGATATATTATCATAGTGGAAGTCAAATGAAGCTCAATGTCTAACTATGCAAGTAACTCATTCGACTTCATAATAATTATAGTATCTACAGTTACTATTGAGTCTACTTTGGCACTAGCTATCGAATAGTAAATCCTCATTGTAATCAATTTCATCTTAAAATTGTAGAAATCTAAATGTATATCCAAAGCTAGTTACTGAAAATATTTAAAATAAACTCTATATAGTATATTAGTTTTTTACGTTTATAATTTCAATAATTATCCATTATATCATTTTGTATTTTCTTTTCCTATAATGTAACAGACATGAAGAATGTGAATGCAATAGAGACCACTCTGTTAAGTCAAAATGACTTTACGAAAATGATTTTGATGAATAAAAAATAATAATAAAAAATAGAAAGTAAGACGGAAGCAGAAGCAGAAGCATATGAGACGGAAGGAATAGTCAGACGATAAAAAGACAGACGGAAGCAGAAGCATATAAGACGGAAGGAACAAATAGAAAGCAAGACAGAAGCGCAAAGCAATAGTCAGACGATAAAAAGACAGATGGAAGCACAAGTGAAAATCAGAGATGGAAAGTGAGAGGCAAGGCACAAATAGAAAGTAAGACGGAAGATAAAAAGACAGACGGAAGGCGCAAACCAATAATCAGACGGAAGGCGTAAACCAAAAGCAGACGGAAGCGCGAAAGAAAAAGACAGACCGAAGATAAAAAGACAGACGAAAGGCGCAAACCAATAATCAGACGGAACACGCAAACCAAAAGAAGACAGAAGGCGCTATCTAAATGATCAGACAGAAGAACCGATACCACGACAGTTTTCTAATCAGCTTGAGTTAGTTACAGAACTCAACTGAATAACTGATTCTTCAAAGATCAAGAAGAAGTTATCAAGTAGCGGTTGAAGACGAATGCTATAAATACAAGTCGGAGTCGGAGTCGAAGACTGCAGAAGTTAGTGATTTTAAGAAATCTCATTGTGCGAAAAAAAAAACTAGAGCAATTATCTTCTGTAACAGTAGCTCAAAAGAAATCTTTCAGTAGAAAGAAAAGAAGAAAGCCTGAAGAGCCTAAGAGTAAAAGAATACTTGTTGTAAAGAGACTTGAAGAGGCTCGGTATCAAAGAATACTTGCAACGTTGTGAAAGATAGTGAAATCTCATAAAAATCTCTGAAGACTGGACGTAGCCCACGGTTTGGGGTAAACCAGTATAAATCGGCTATGTCAATACTCTCACAACTCTCAACTCTCTCTTAACTTTGAAATTTTTATCTTATTGTTTTCATACGAGAATTTTCAAAAGGGGATTAGCAAAAAGAATACACAATTCAACCCCTCCTTCTTATGCATTTGTATATCATTTGTTGAGTCTTAATTAATGTGTGATTCACTTCAATTGGTATCAGAGCTTGGTGTCCAAGGATCACTGTAACAAAGTGTGGATAAAGATTCACGGCGGAGTCACACATATATATAGGTGAAGGTGCCTCAGTCACTAGACGTCCTGCGTTTAACGGATAGGACTATCACTACTGGAAAGATAGAATGTGGCTTTTTATCGAGTTTACTCATGTTGATCTTTGGGACATAATTGAAAATGGACCGTACACACCGGTAAATGAAGAAGGAAATCCTATTCCACGAATCAGATAGTTTGTTGATCAAAAGGCGAGATTTCAACTAAACTCAAAGGCGAAGTTCTTTTTGAGTTGTGCCTTAAGCAGAAGTGAGTACGATAAAGTCCACAGATGCGATACTGCGAAGGAGATGTGAGATACGTTATCCATCACACATGAAGGTACAAATCAAGCTAAGGAGTCCAAG
Source organism: Erythroxylum pelleterianum (assembly GCA_027563865.1). Classification (NCBI taxonomy): domain Eukaryota; kingdom Viridiplantae; phylum Streptophyta; class Magnoliopsida; order Malpighiales; family Erythroxylaceae; genus Erythroxylum; species Erythroxylum pelleterianum. The sequence continues at coordinate 9,071,763 of JAOQMR010000009.1, read as the reverse complement.
ATAAGCATTCTTGTACATTAGTACGAGCTGTTTAAAATAAAAGACGAAGAATCTATTGATCAAATGTTTGGAAGATTTCAAACAATTGTCAATGGACTTAAAGCCCTTGGAAGAACTTACGATAATCAAGATCATGTTCGTAAGATCTTAAGAAGTCTACCAAAGAGATGGAGACCGAAAGTTACAGCTATACAAGAAGCCAAGGATTTAAGTGTGTTAAAGCTTGATGAGTTGCTTGGATCTCTGAAGATACATGAAGTTGAGCTCGATGCTGAAGACAAGCCCAGAAGGGACAAATTAATAGCATTGAAGGCCGGTCAAAAGAATCATAAGAGTCAAAGGAAGAGGAATTCATCATCAAAAGCACTGAAGATTGAAGAATCCAAGAATGACGATGCCAGTGAATCAAATAAGGGTTCAAGCGATGAAGATGATGAGTTATCTTTCATTCAAGAAAGATCAGATGTATGTGGAAGAAAAAGGCAAAAGGAAATCCATCCGTCAAGAAGAATAGCAAAGATGATGGAAAGATCGAGAAGACATCCGTCATATGCTATGAGTGTAACAAACTGGGACATTACAAGTCAGAATGTCCATTACTTAAAAGAAAGCCCAAGAAGAGTAAAGAAGGCAAGAAAAGCATGATGGCAACCTGGGAAGATCTAGATTCGTCCGAATCAAATACTGACTCAGAGACATCGAAACAAGCTAATATATGCCTAGTAGCTGAAGAAGAAAGTGATTAGGAGGTAACTTCAAAACTTAATGATTTACGAGATGCATACTCGGAACTACTAGAAGATTCTCATGCAATTCTAAAACGGTACAAACTGTTAAAGAAAAAGTACGTAGAAAGTATGAAAAATATACAAGAATTAGAAAGAGAGAATGTCTGCTAAAAAAGCAAGTGGACGAGATTCAGAAAAAGAAAGTTGTAGATAGATCCGAAGAGATCAATCAGCTAAAGTTAAGAATTAACAGCCTTTCAGCTGATCTAGCAATTTTTACTGAGAGTACAAAGAAAATGAACGACATGTTAGGGAAGTGTAGACACCCTAGTGATAAAACTGGATTAGGGTTCACTAAGAATCATATTCAGCAGAAAAAGAAATCAATTTCTTATAAAAAGAAGGTTCACCAATCATATTTTCATCAAAAAAACTCATCAGGTGCATCATTATACTATGCCATATGTCAGAACTAACCCTAAAGGAGCCCAGAAATTTTGGGTACCTAAAAAGAAAATAATATCTCCTGCAGATATCCTTCCTTGGAAGAGGCAGTAAGCACCATTGGTATTTGGACAATGGATGCTCGCGACACATGACAGGAAGAAGGTCTATGTTCTTAGATCTTCAGTATAAGAAGGGAGGATCCGTAACTTTTGGAGACAACCAACAGGGCATGATAATCAGAATCGGTAAAATCTGTAAAGATTCTTTTGCATGTATTGACAATGTGCTGCTAGTTGATAGTTTGAAACACAATTTGATTAATGTAAGTCAATTATGTGATTCTAGTTTTGAATTAGCGTTCAATCAAAATTCTTGTGAAGTCAGAAACAAGGATGGGTCTATATTCTTTTCTGTCAAAAGACGAAATAATCTTTACAAAATCAATTTAGAAGATTTTCAAAATCAAAATATTTCATGCTTTATATCAACTGAAGAAGAAAAACTGATCTGGCATAAAAAGCTAGGTCATGTCAGCTTTAAATATATTTCAAAGTTGATTAAGCATGATTTGGTAAGAGGTTTACTAAAAATAAGTTTTAACAAGGATTTCTTTTGTGAAAG
>JAOQMR010000009.1:9055307-9069867 GCA_027563865.1 Erythroxylum pelleterianum | reverse complement strand
AGTTTCCTAGACAGGGAAAACGATATGGGTTTAATTAGTAGGAGAATGGTTTTAAGATGAATAAGATGAGAAAAAAAAATTATACCGGTTTTGGAATGTCTAAGGTTTTCAACGTGTCTTGCATAGTTATTTCATAATTGTGTTTGGATGTCAGATCCGTTGTCGCTTTACGTTTTTGTTTACGCTTTTCACGTGTCAATTAATTTGCTTCTATTTCGTTTCGCTTCAAATTCGTTAAGAAATTCGTTCTTTCCGATTAGCGATTTCCCACTTTTCGTTTTTCCATTTCTGTTTTCCGGTTGGGATCCGGTTTCTGAATCGGGTTCCAACAGATAGCCTGAAGAGGCTAAGTGTGAAAAGAATACTTACTGTAAGAGACCTGAAGAGGCACTGAGAAAAGAATACTTGTAACTTTGCAAAGTATAGTGAAATCTCAAAAAGATCTTTGAGGATTGGACGTAGCCCACGGTTTAGGGTGAACTAGTATAAACCTGCCGTGTTGACTCTCTCTCAACTCTCAACTACTACTCTTACTATTTCATACAAGCACTTAGAAATAAATTGCAATACTTCATAATACTATTTTTCAACAGTTTGAGAAAAAACAAGTTTTACAAGAAGATCTTGAAAAGGGGATCATCGAAAAAAAATACACAATTCAACCTCCCTTCTTGTGCATTTTTTATATTGAGTATTAAGTCTATATTAACTTGTGATTTACTTCAATTGGTATCAGAGTTCGGTTTCCAATAACCACCATAACAAAGTGTGGATAAAGATCTATGGTAGAATCACACATATACATAGCTGAAGGTGCCTCAGTCACTAGACCTCCTGCGTTTAATAGAGAAGACTGTCGTTACTGGAAAAACAGAATGCAACTCTTCATCGAATCTACTCATATTGATCTTTGGGATATAATAAAAAATGGACCGTATACACTGGTAGATGAAGAAGGAAATTCTATTCCACAAATCAAATAGTTTGTAGATCAAAAAGCGAGATTCCAACTGAACTCGAAGGCCAAGTTCTTTTTAAGTTATGCCTTAAGCAGAAGTGAGTACGATAAAGTTCACAGATGCGATACTGTGAAGGAGATGTGGGATATGCTAACCATCGCACATGAAGGTACCAATCAAGTCAAGGTGTCTAAGATAAGAATTATTATACACCAGTACGAGCTATTCAAGATGAAGGATGAAGAATCTATCAATCAAATGTTCAGAAGATTTCAAACTATCATCAATGGACTGAAAGCTCTCGGCAGAAATTACAACAACCAAGATCACATTCGAAAGATCTTAAGAAGTCTATCGAAGAGATGGAGACCAAAAGTTATAGCCAAGGATTTGAGCGTGATGAAGCTTGATGAATTGCTTGGATCCCTGAAGGTACATGAAGTTGAACTCGATGCTGAAGACAAGCCCATATGGGATAAATCGATAGCATTGAAGGCCGGGCAGAAGAATCATAAGAATTCATCATCAAAAGCACTGAAGATTGAAGAAACTAAGAATGACAATTCCAGCAAATCATATCGAGAGTCAAACGAAGAAGATGATGAGTTATCTTTCATCTCGACGAAGATCAGACGCATGTGGAAGAAAAAGGCTAAAGGAAATAGAGAGTCCTCCTTCAAGAAGAATAGCAAAGATGATGGGAAGAATGAGAAGAAATCTGTCATATGCTATGAATGCAATAAAACAGGACGTTACAAGTCAGAATACCCGTTGCTGAAAAGAAGAGAAGAGAAGAAGAAGAAGAGAAAAGAAGAAAAGATATTGGAGATATAAGAGTTCTCATCCAGAAGAGTTGATCTCATAAGGTGTGCGAACAAGGTCCAAATTTAGAACAGAAGCCAACGTAGCGTTTGTTTCTAAAATAAAACCTAAGAAAATTGATGATGCTCTTCAAGATGAAGTGTGGATTTTAGCTATGCAAGAAGAGCTGAACCAGTTTACTAGGAATAATATTTGGTCCTTAGTTCCCAGACCCTCGAAGAAGTCTATTATAGGAACTAGATGGAGACGAATCAGGTAGAGTAAGTCGAAACAAAGCAAGATTAGTAGCATAAGGCTATAATCAGCAAGAAGGAATATACTACAATGAGATGTATGCTCTAGTAGCAAGACTAGAAGCTATTAGGATTTTGCTTGCATATGCTGTCTATCATGACATAAAGCTTTTTCAAATAGATGTGAAAAGTGCATTTCTTAATGGATTTATAGATGAAGAAGTTTATGTGAAGCAACCTCCTGGTTTCAAGGATGTTAAGTATCCGGATCATGTCTATAGACCTCATAAAGCTTTATATGGCTTAAAACAAGCTCCTCGAGCCTGGTATGATCGTCTAAGTAATTTTCTTATTAAGAATAAGTTCAGTAGAGGTAAGGTAGATAAGATATTATTTAGGAAGTGCATTAAGAATGATTTTACCATAGTTTAAATTTATGTTAATGATATTATTTTTGGTGCAACGTCAAAGAAGCTATGCACTAGTTTTGAAAACTTGAAGAAAAATGAGTTTGAGATGAGCATGATGGGAGAGTTAAAATTCTTTCTTGGGTTGCAAGTCAAGCACCGAAGAAAAGATTTTTATCCATCAACAGAAGTATGTTAAGGAACTGTTGACTAAATTTGATATGGAAAAAGTAAAACCAATGTCAACTCCGATGCATCCTTCAAACCTTTTGTCTAAGGACGAAACTAGTAAGAAGGTGGATCAAACCCTGTATCGAGGGATTATTGGTTCTTTACTTTATCTTACAGCAAGCAGACCAGACATTTTGTTTAGTGTTTTTTTGTGCAAGGTTTCAGGCAAATCCTAGAGAGTCTCATTACATTGCTGTTAAAAGAATTTTGAGATATCTTACAGGTACTACTGATCTTTGCTTAATGTATGAGAAAGGTAAAGATTTCAAGTTGATTGGATACTATGATGCGGATTATGTTGGAGATAGAATTGATAGAAAAAGCACGAGTAAGGGATGTCACTTCTTTGGCCACAACTTAGTTTCTTAGTCAAGTAAGAGACAAAACTCAATCGCTCTATCAACTGCTGAAGCCGAGTATATGTCAGTCGCAAGTTACTGTTCACAAAAGTTGTGGATCAAGTACCAACTAGAAGACTACTGAGTACAAGAGGAGGAGATCCCAATCTTTTGTGACAACATAAGTTCCATCAACTTGTTAAAGGATCCAATTCAACATTCGAGAGTTAAACATATCAAAGTCAGACACCATTTTCTAGGAGACTACATTCAGAGAAAGATCGTAAGTCTTCAGTTTGTTAAGACGAACTATCAATGGGTAGACATCTTCACTAATCCATTGAGTGAAGAACGATTCAAAGAGATCGGACGGTACCTCAACATTGTTATATTATGTGATCAACCGTTTGACACATCACAACCCAGATAAAAGGTCATAAGAGTTAACGACGACAGTAACAGTGAGTTACAGCTGGTAACTTCTATCACAAGAAAGTTTTGGAGGGAAATTTTCTTAGTCTTGAGAACATCACATATTCTAGAACACTCTTAATATGCCCTGACATCGACCTTTGAAGAATTCTCAACAAAAGCTTTTCGCTACTCTGTTTTGATATCAAACTATCTTGCTCACACTCTCAACCTCAGTAATCGACTTCACCTTTTGAAAAAGAAATTTGTGCATTCAGTTCATTATCAACTACAGAAACAAATGAAGCCAGTAATGACCAGTGGAAGACTTGTTGATTTTGAGTCCTTGGAGAAGGACAATATGGATATTGAACCGGAGATTGTTGCAGCCGGTTGGAGAAACTTCTTTCAAGTTCGAGAGACGATATACATGAATGAAGCTTATGACTTCTGGAAGAATATGGATATGGTAGACGATACTCTTGTATCAACAATAGATAGATTGTCGATTATAGTGACAATGAAGATAATCGAAGATGTCACTAAGTGTCCATCTGTTGGAGAGAAGCTCACAAGTAAAGCTAGATGGATGACGTAAGCTAGAGTGAAGGAGATTGAGATCAATCGACAGCTATATGGAACCAATGATCCAAAGGAGAAGAAGACCTCAAGTCTTGTGCCAAAGGCTAGGGTTCTACACTCAATCCTTTTTCATTGTGTTCTACCAAGAATAGGATTGAGGCATTTAGTGACAACGTTAGACGAACAATGCCTATTCTATCTACTTACTCGTCAACCTGTAGATCTACCTTTCCTTATTTTCCACTACATGGTAAAGACAAAGAAAACTTGACCAGTCTACCTTACAAAGTGATGCTGACAAGAATATTTAGAGATTCTGGAGTTCTCCTGGAGAGAACAAACAGGATGAAGTTGAATATCAAAAGCACCATCAATTCTGCAACGATTGGCAAAATGGGCTTGAAGAATCTGGAGAAGGAAGACGTAGATTCTAAGACGACAGCAAGGATTGAGGGGGAGGGTGCCAAGAAGGGGAATCCCTCAAGGAAATCAAAATCTCAACCCAACGAGAAAATGTCTGCGTTTGGAGAGAAGAAATCATCAGATGAAGAGATGAAAGATAAGATGATTTCTCATAGAGAAGGAAGCCAGGTACGGTATATAGAGAAGTTGTCCTTGAAGAGAAAGGGGGAGATACTTCTGTCAGAAATACCAAAGCAAGCAAAAAGGTCGCCCAAAGTACGAACCCTGCATCAGCAAGAGAAGAAGAAAAGCAAAGAGCTGACTCACGGAGAAGTTTCTGAGAAGAAAGCACCTCAGGCTACAAGGTCCTTAGTCTCAATCTTAAAGGAAGATTCAGCCAAATTAGCTAAAGAGACTGAGATCAAGAGAAAACTGGAGTTTGAGAAGAAGAATGATAAGTGCATATTTGTCTAATATTTATGTTTTAACTATTCTTTTTTTATTTCTCTTATTGATTTAATTATCGGGACTTAATTTGATTTAATATTTCCATGTAGGGAATTATAATATTCGTATGATGTGGGAAATTAAGAGGAAAATAGCAACTAATTTAGGCAACAGTGCGCTAAGGGTTTGGAAACGTTGAAGCACACATAAGTCAACTTACACACCACGACAAGTCGACTTACATTTTCAGACCTGACAGCTTAATAACCACACAAGTCGACTTACAATGTACAAGTCGACTTATCGAAGAGAGGAGATGAAGTTTTTATGAAAAACGTTGTTACAAGTCGACTTACAATACACAAGTTGACTTACAATGCACAAGTTGACTTATCGAAGAGCGGAGATGAAGTTTTTACGAAAAACGTTGCTGTAAGTTGACTTACATACCACGACAAGTCGACTTACAAGTATAGCTGAACATATTTATAACAAAGTCAAGTAAGGCCCAACGGAAGTGTCAGAAATTGAGGGCCCACTTCATACAAAAACCTAGGTGGCTCTAATAGGAGCAAAGAGGAGAGGTGAATGGCAGCCGCAATTAGAATAGAAGAGGAATTAATAGCCATACGTGAGTGGAGCAAAAGGGAGAAAACGATAGCAGCTCTCTGGGATCTCATTTAATAATTCCGTCTTCTAGTTTTTCTTCTCTTCCTTGTTATTTAGACTATGTTAATCAAGAATCTTGTTTTGTTTAATTCCGTTATGAGTAGCTAAATTATTTTAGTCGGGGAATTCCAATTGTTATGATTTGACTTGTGAGACCTATTGTTCTGATTATTTGGTTTATAATATTCGTATTGTTTTCGTTTTACTGTCATTGTTTATTAATTGATTCTTCGATTAGGGCCCAATTGTAGAGTTAGTTAATTTGCATATCGCCAATTGATTTACTTGGTGGTGTTAACTGGGTGATTAGTATTTGTGGCAATTGGAACTAGGACATAATACTTGTCTGATTTCGTGTTAAGAAACTTGCGATCTAACTAGATGAAGCATGAGTCAGTGCGTAGTCAGTTAGGGTTAGTATTTCTTTAGAGTTTAATGTTGTTAATTAATTGAATCTTGGGGAGAGTCTCGAAGGGGTTATTAGTTAATTAGGGAACATTTTAAAGGAGTTTCTTTTATTGTTATAAAATTAAGAAGAAGCGAGGGAGCCAAAGGTAGTTGGTAACCATAGCTGACCTATTATTGAACCAAAGAAAATATTTGAGTTGATGATCGCGGTCTATGCATAATTAGGAATTTCCTGGCTAAGTTGTCGTTATTTGAGTTAATCAATTTTATTTGAGTTCTTTGCTAGTTGAATCGTAGTTATTATTTTATTTAATATTAATTGAGTTAATAATTTGTTAGTGATTAGTTTATTTAGTAGTTTTAGTAGAAAACTCCAACCCCCTTTTAATTAATTTCATTCGTTCTTTGGCATTTGAGTAGAATCAATTTATTCCATTCTCTGTGGATCGAACCCATTTACCACTGTGCGCAATTTATATACGTTTGGTGTTTGGGAATTATTTTTGGTGGATTCGACACCCATCAAAGAAACCGCAATCTCAACAGACTCCTAGACTGATTGAAGAATGAAACAAAAAGCAAAAAATCAGTTATAGGAAGAGCACTCCCACTGCTATTAAGAAGAAGAAGACAGTTGAATGCAGTCTAGTACAGGTCCATACCTCTCAGCCTTTGCGAAAAGAGGATTTGAGAATTAAAGTGATTGAAAAAGTTCAACCTGTAAGGAGTAACACTTTGATAATCATCAAAGAAACCCTAAAAAGGTTAGTCATGGCACAATTACAACCAATCTTGATAAATAGTAGTACAATGCATCTGTTGAATGATGAAGAGAAAAGTATGTATGGTTTTCTGAGAGATGAAGGAACCAAACCATACCCTACATAAATGACAAGGTAGAGGTACACTATTTTTCTAATCGCAAAGAGGACTGTGATCAAGGTTGTGCTTGACTTTCAACCAAGGCCTTACATTGTTCGCATTGATGAGAAAGGGAAGAAGAAATCGTATCCTGAAGGTTTATTAAATGATTTAACAGAAGATCATATCGAAGCTGAAGTGAGGGACATAGATGAGGCGTGCTATGCAGCCCAGATGAAGGGAACCTATGTTACCCACTACATTTCGAAAGCTTCAGAAAGCAACTATGTTCGGTGTACCACTGAAGACTCTTCTCAGGTAGTTGGAAGAATTATAGAAGGTCAGTACATATCCGTTAGGATTGGAGATATCAGCTACTCAATCGAGACTCTTGTGCACCTGATTATGCACATTAGGCCTTTAAGTACTGTGTCTTCAATTGGAGATGTTCTACACCTATTTGGAAGACAAGTTCCACGTCTAACCAACCCTAATGATTTGAATCTCCCGGAGCCAAACCTATCTGTCCAACCTCCTGCCCTTATAATCAATGAAGTGATTGTTCTGTCTTTAGATGCATACAACACTACTATTGCTTTTGAAGTAGAACTGCAGAAGGATGATGATCGGTTTGCCTCAATTAGTGACTTACAAGAGGAAATAGTTCAAATACGACAAGACCTCAAGTCACTCCGCACGAAAATGAAGGAAATATTTTCAGAAATAATGAAGCATCTATGGGCATAATTCTTTTTTATTAATAAAAAATAGGGGGAGAAGAGGAGAAAGGAGAAATAGAAAGATAGGGGCAGAAAGAAGAAAAGAAGAGAAGAGAAGAAGAAGAAAAGAAGAGAAGAAGAAAAGAAGAAGAAGAAGATTTTTTTCTAGTGTATATAGTCGTATACTGTATATCATTTTGTGAATAATACTTTCTTACTACTATGATTATTTGTTATCATCAAAAAGGGGGACATTGTTAAGTCAAAATGACTTTACGTTCAATAATTTTGATGAAAACCAAATAATAATAAAAGAGGAAAGTAAGAAGAAAGTGAGACAGAAGCAGAAAAAAATGAGACGGAAGCATAAAGAAAAATGAGACAGAAGCAGAAAACAAAAAGAGACGAAAGCGCAAACCAAAAGTAAGACAGAAGCGCAAGTCAAAAACAAGACGATAGAAAGTGAGACGGAAGTGTAGAACAAAAAGTGAGATGGAAGTGCAAGCCAAAAAGTGAGACGATAAAAATGAGACGGAAGACCCGATACCACGTCAGATGTCTAATCAACTTGAGATAGTTATAGAACTCAACTGAATAACTAATTCTTTAAAGATCAAGAAACAAGAAGAAAGAAGCAATTGAAGACGAAAGCTATAAATACGAGTCGGAGTCGAAGACTGCAGAAGTTAGAGAAGTTATAGATTTTCGAAAGAGTTAGTGAAATTAAAAAAAAAACTAGAAATTTCATTGTGCTAAACGTAGAGCTATTCTAATCTGTAACAAAGCTCGAAATATCTTTCAGTTGAAAGAAGAAAAGCAGATAGCCTGAAGAGGTTAAGTGTGAAAAGAATACTTGCTGTAAGAGACCTGAAGAGGCTCGAAGAAAAGAATACTTGTAACTTTACGAAGTATAATGAAATCTCAGAAAGATCTCTGAGGACTGGACGTAGCCCATAGTTTGGGGTGAACCAGTATAAACATGTCGTGTTGACTCTCTCTCAACTCTCAACTACTACTCTTCCTATTTCATACAAGCACTTAGAAATAAATTGCAATACTTCATAATACTGTTTTTTTTCAATAGTTTGAGAAAAAGCAAGTTTTACAAGAAGATCTTGAAAAGGGGATCATCGAAAAAGAATACACAATTCAACCCCCCTCTTGTGCATTTTATATATTGAGTATTAGGTCTATATTAACGTGTGATTTACTTCAGATATAGTATCCACTTAATCCTATTAGGATTAACATTCCTATATAATTAAAATTAAGATTAGAATTTTATTATTACGACTAAAATTACGTATCCTTACAAAATCCCAAAATTTGATTTTTATGACGTGTTTGCTTTAAAAAATAGTTTAAAATATAGCAGTGTTAGGAAATTAACATTATATATAATTAAAAACTTACATAAATATTAATTTCTATCCTTCGTGAAAAGTATATATAGTCAGACTACTTGTATTATTTCTCTAAAGAAATCATTTTATGTAGGATGAAATTCATGTAGAGAATATTGTCATAGTTTATGATAATTCATCTAAGCAACTTGTTGACGTCTTTACCAAAGCACTACATAAGAAATATTTTGATTACTTTTTCACAAGTTAGACATTTGAGTTCATCATGCACTAACTTAAGGGAGAGTAACAACATGTATATATTTTAGGCAAGTATCTTGTGTATATATTTTCTTTATATAGAGTGCATTTAATCAATTGTAATTGTAATTATAATTATAATCTTGTCAGTTTTAGGAGTCTTACGAAGGAAGTCTAAGGAGTATATATTGTACTTTTCTCATCTTTAATAAGTGATAAAAGTCTTCCCTAAAACTCTTTATCAACATTATAGATTTTTTAAGGGCATTGGTGTATTGTTGACCTTTTTGTATAAGCAATCAAACAACTTAACATTAGTAGGAAATATTTGACAACTAGGTGAGACATTTTTGAAGTAATTGCCATTGTCTTTTTTTTTGCTCATGTTATTCCTATTGGCGATGTTATTGGGTAGGTGTTATTGTTTGGAATAGAAATTCATTAAAGAAGTTTAATAGTTAATGAGATTCTTATATATATATATATATATATATATATAGCAATGATACAAAGACCACTTAATCTTATTAGAGTTAACATTCCTTAATCCAATTAAAATTAGGATTCCTTGTCCAATTAGCATATCCTTAACATTCCTTAATTCAATTAAAATTAGGATTTTTTAATCTAACTAAAATTAGCATATCCTTTCAAAATCAAAATTTATTATTTTTATGATGTGCTTGTTTAAAACACAATTGAAAATACAGTGGTGTTAGGGCATTAAAATTACTTATAATTAAAAAATTACGTAAATATTGATTCTTCGCTTTGGTATAATATATCTAGTTAAACTACTCGTATTGTTTCTCTAGAGAAGTTGATTGTGATTTTGTGCGAGATGAAATTCATACAGGGAATAATGCCATAACTTATATGCATTCATTTGAGCAACTAGCCAACATTTTTGTTGAACCACGGGGGAAGAAACAGTTTGATTACTTTCTTTACAAGTTGGGCATTTGATGCCATCAAATAACAACAAAGGGAGGCGGGTAATAACATATATCAATTTTAGTTAATATCTAGTGTCCATATTTTCATTCCTTAGAGTGTTGGGACCCGATCTCGATGACCGGACCCCAACTGGGAAAAATGGAAAACGAATACGAAAATAAAGTGCGGAAACAAAATAAAAAGCTGAATCGAAAGCTAAACAAACAAAGTGCGGAAAGTCGCAAATTGGAATACGAAACGAATCGAATCGGAAAACAAATGTCCGACATCCGGTAACGAAGATTGATCGAAAAACTATGCGAGACGCGTTGGAAACCCTATGACTAATCCGAAAAATTCCGATAATTTTTTTCCTATTTATACAAACCATTCCATATTTTTCTTTTTCATTTCTTTCATCTTTAATCAACCTTATGCAAACAAAGCATTATAATTTCCCTATTCGGAAATGCATCCTCATGCAAATCTCAAAGCATCTTATACATACATACTTGTCCCAAAATTCATCCATAAACCAAATTCTTATTTCATTTAACAAACCTATTCAAATTCTTACTTTATCACAACCCGATTTTTACCGAAAATAGGGCAGCAGAACGGCTGTATTTTAGACAGCCCAAAAATCTGCAAATGATAAAACGCACTTCTATAATCATATCCAACCAAAATTTAAAGTCATCGAACCTCCCGGACGGAATCCAAACACCACCAAACGCAATCCTATATCTAACACTTCAAAAGACTCAATCCATAAGTCCATGCTCAAATCCACAATTCAAGTCACAATCATATACCATTCCATTCATATTCATAAACAAATCCCAAACTCATTTCCATACACAAATTCATATACATCAAGAACTACATACTTCATATACAAATCCATTCATACGTCTCACTTTATATATATAACTGCATAATTTACTTACATATATCAATTCCAAGATCATACATAAATTCAATCCATACTCATTTTCAGCATAATTGCATACATTCTTTACATTCGGACTAAATACACTTTAATGGCTTTCTAACCATCCACAAAATCCAAAACGAACATCAAACTTTACACATAAATGCAAACATGCACAAATCGGACTGAGGTCATGATTGTCTTCCATCCAATCTCCTGCTCGAGAACTGATAATTTGCGTCCTGATTTTGAGTGACTAAATGATATAATTTGGCCTAACTTTCTGCTTAACAATTGTTCCTCTATTTTGTTTCTTTAAAAACAACACCAAAAGCGCTCAAATAGGATCTAAAACGAAGGAGTTATGGCCGAATTACTATCAGACCTGCACAAAATCAGAGATTGAACATTATGCCAACTTAATTCCAGAAATTGACAATCTTAGAAACTAAATTGAAATTCGAGTACTTCATATAATTTGTAGCTCTATGTCTCTAGTTTAATTTTTTTATCTTAAGAATCAACTCAATCGAAGTTGTATAGCTCCCGAATTTCGCAAATTTCTGAACCATGTTCAGAAACTTTTCCAACTTAAATACATTAACCAATCCTCACTCTTTGATTCAATCAATTCTTTCCATTTAATTTCCTAAAAATCAGAATTCTTCAAGAAAATGAAATTAATTGTCTTAGAAATCCAACGCTTCAAAAATCAAATCAATCGGATGTCGGATGAAGGAATTATAGGCAAAAGATTACAAAAGGGATAGGATTAAAAACAAAGTAACGGAACTTCAAAACCAAACTTTTCAAAAATCATATCTCTCGATCCCGAACTCAGAATTTGGCAAATTTAGTGTGAATAGAAAGATCAAAGGAAACTCTACAACTTTCCTGAAGAACAGAAAAATCAATTTGGCTGCTAAGGAAGACAAATTTCTAATCAAAGATTCTGTCCTTATCATTTTTCCTAAACAACTTCCAAATTTTGGTCGATCATAACTCTCAATCCCGATATCAAAAAATTGCATACTTTATGGCCACAGAAATTTTTTAACAAACTCTACGAGTTTCATATAGATTATTTTCTCAAATTTTGCCTAAATCAAAAAGTCAACTTTTTCCAAAAAGTCAAACTCCAAGCAAAATAATACTTAACTTTGACTGATCATAACTCTCACTTCCGATATCGAAAAATATCAAACTTTATGGATACAGAAAGCTTTCGACAGAGGCTACAAGTTTCAAGAAGATTATTTTCTCAAATTTGGCTTAAATCAAAAAGTCAAATTTCAAGTCAAACTTTTCTAATTTAACAACTTTTCACACTTTCACTCTTTCTCGTCCATTACACAATGCATATATATAAAACACTAATTTTATATCATTTCTTAATTCCACTGAATAATCGGGGTCCAACATTTGTCCCCCTCTTAAAAGAATTTCGTCCTCGAAATTCATACTTAAGGAATCATCTAGTAACACAATCTATTCACTAATTTCTTTCCAAAAGATCATAATCAATCATTTTTTTATCAATTTTTTTTCTTTTCACACAAATTCTTTAACTTAAACCCAAATTTTTCACCTTTTTATGTCAATTAGACCACATTCACTATATCCACAACTCGATATTCCTTAACATATATTCATTCTTACATCTTATATATCTATATCTAAACTCAAATTATCTCATCTTTCAAGTATCCTTTAATCACATCTCATATAAGTATACTCAAAACCAATGTATCAAGAAGTTTAATCACAAACCTAAAATCAATCATAACCTTAATCAACCAATCACTTTTCTCATCAAATTTCCTTCTTATATATATTTCTCCATCTCGTCATAATTTCTAAATTCTTGTACCAAATATGACCCAAAATCATATCAAAGTTACTATTCCTTAATCTTAATGAACCTGAATATGGACCATCTATCATTTGCCTCATCTTTCAAGAATTTATTTCCTCTTTCTTTAAAGCATAAGCATAGTCAAAATCGATTTCTCCCTAATTTATCAAAAATTTCTAATCTCATTTTCATTATCACATTCCTAAAATAAATCATCATTCTCGTCATTTAAATCAAACAAACAATTTAACTCTTCAATTATGTCATGGCATACCTTCATAGTATTTCTTATTTCATCTTACACATACATAGCTCAATTCTTCCAATTTCATCATGAAATTCTCCTCTCAATGTCCATTAACACTTTCTTCAAATCAAACATCACTCATCACCTTAATCAAACAATCCACTAGGTTCTTCATATAATGTATGAAAATTCCATTTACATCTTTATCACAGTTACGCAATTTCAATCTTATCCATCCTAACACCTTACAAACATAAGTGTCCAAGTAAGATCCTATTACTAGACTCTGATACCATCAATGTTGGGATCCGATCTCGATGACTGGCCCCCAACCGGGAAAAATAGAAAACGAATACGAAAATGAAGTGCGGAAACGAAATCAAAAGATGAATCGAAAGCGAAGCAAACAAAGTGCGGAAAGTCGCAAATCGGAATACGAAACGAATCGAATCGGAAAACGAATGTCCGACATCAGTAACGAAGATTGATCGAAAAACTATGCGAGATGAGTTGGAAACCCTAAGACTAATCCAAAAAATCCCGATATTTTATTTTCCTCTTTATACAAACCATTCCATATTTTTCTTTTTCATTTCTTTCATCTTTAATTAACCTTATGCAAACAAAGCATTATAATTTCCTTATTCGGAAATGCATCCTCATGCAAATCTCAAAGAATCGTATACATACATATTTGTCCCAAAATTCATCCATAAACCAAATTCTTATTTCATTTAACAAACCTATTCAAATTCTTACTTTGTCATAACCCGATTTTTACCAAAAATTAGGCAGCATAAGGGCTGTATTTTAGACAGCCCAAAAATCTGCAAATGATAAAACGCACTTCTATAATCACATCCAACCAAAATTCAAAGTCATCGGACCTCTCGTTCGGAATCCAAACACCACCAAAAGACTATATCTAACACTTCAAAATACTCAATCCATAAGTCCATGCTCAAATCCACAATTCAAGTCACAATCATATACCATTCCATTCATATTCATAAACAAATCCCAAGCTCATTTCCATACACAAATTCATATACATCAAGAACTACATACTTCATATACAAATCCATTCATTTCCATACTCACAAGTTGACTTACCAAGAATGAAAGTCAACTTATGCTCCTGCCCAACACACAAGTCAACTTGTATGTGCACAAGTCGACTTATGCTCTAGCCCATGCATAAGTCGACTTATGTATGCACAAGTCGACTTATGCACTAGCCCATGAACAAGTCGACTTATATACTGCAAGTCGCCTTATGTTCCTGCCCTCGCACAAGTCGCCTTGTATCACGGTACAAGTCGCCTTATGCACAGATCCACGCACAAGTCGCCTTATACACTGCAAGTCGACTTATGTACAGACCTTGAACAAGTCGACTTCTGTCCAACACAAGTCGACTTGTACAGAGAAAATTGCTAAACTTTCAAATCGGCTAATTTCTCAATCAATGTAATTCCAATTCTCAACACCAACA
>JAOQMR010000009.1:9008978-9030273 GCA_027563865.1 Erythroxylum pelleterianum | reverse complement strand
TTCTTAACTAATTCTATATATTTTATTATTATCAAAACATAAAGGAATATAATTTGTCAACCACCATAGGTCCAACAGATTTGAACTAAGACTTCTAGATCTACAACTTTTGTGAAGAACTCGAAATGATATTCTATCATTTGTAGGGTCAAAACACAAGCCGTGTAAACCAACACGGGTAGGCCGTGTAACCTTCAGGTGTAATAGTGCTCCTACGCTGGAAACACACGACTTGTGTGATTTTACACGGGAAGGTCGTGTAACCTTCGGGTGAAACAAAATTTTCACCCTCCAAGACCCCTCCAAAGGATCCTAAACCCATCCTATCATCCTTTTTACTCATAATCTTCCCAAAATCAACTCTTTCTAGTGCTATATCACTTCATATACTCTAGTTATTCGGTATACATATCCTATGCAACATTACCAACTCAAACAATCATATCTCTCAACTCCGATATCCAAAAATCGTATACTTTATATCGTTGGAAAGCTATAAAGACGAGCTACAACTTCCATGTAGACAACTTTGTCTAATTCAATCTAAATCAATACAGTTTTTCCTTGGAAGTCATAATACACATTTTACCCTCATGGAAAACATGACATTTTGCACTATACAAACTTGGAATATCATGTGCATAGCCATTCAACTACCAATTGGAATTCACCAACTCTCAACCTCAACTCATTTGACACTTCATATTCAACAACATCTCATCGTTCATAATTCCTATCTTTCTTTTCCATAATATCTCACTTATATATATAACAATAGTTCATGCTCAAGATTCATCATCTCAAGTTAATGACTTCAAACACACTTAATTTCAACTTAACATCATCCATACATAATTCATATTTCATTAATATCATAAGATAAGTGTTTACAAAACTTTAATGGCATTCCAAGCCACATACATCATCAATATCAAAAATCCGAAATACAACAAAAGATACAAAATTCCATAATTCTCAACATATGTCTAAAGTCTTACTTTTACATCAATCTAACTTACAATACAAAATATGCATAATCAAACGAATGCCTTGACTTTCTTTCACCTGATCTCTTTCTCATCACCTGGAGATGGGAATGAAAGGGGGTGAGCTTAACGCTCGTGAGTAACAGGTTTATAACGGATACCAAGCAAAACCATTCAAAAAGTTCGTTGCCATTGAAAAATCTTATTGAATCTTAAAACACATTTTTCTCAAATTCTCGTCAATCAAACAATTCATAAGCAACATAAATCATGCATTTATCAAACTTGTAAACACGTGTAAACATATAAGCACATCATAATGGTTTGGGTAGTCCGTAAAAGAACGTACTAACACATTCCCATATAATGGTCATGTAAAGTCGTGAACAGAATGAACTAACACAATCCCACATACTAGTTTTGTGTAGTCGTAAGGGAGTCCATGAAGGAGCTCCTTGCCACTAGCAGGTAGGCGGAAGAAGCCTTTAGACAAGTGCACTTGACAGAACAGTACGGACCAAACCAAACCCACATAACATGTAATCATGACTTGCAAAAGGATTGCCCAAATGGCAACGTTTCGGAAACTTGTTTTTCATGAACATGCAATTTTTTTGAAAAACCCTTTCATTTAGCAATTAACAATTTATCATCAAAATTTCATACACCACAACATGTAGCAATTTCTCAAATCAATCACACGCCATAAAAGCATATTTATGAAGTTATTGAAATCACTTTATTTTCTTGATTCAAAAGCAAACTTTAGTGGCTCATTACTCAATTATAAACATGGAATCCACCTTAATTTCCTTGCTTGCAAACCTTGCTCAAAAAGCCTCTACTCTTGTTCTTTTTGCCTCTCTTGATTTTTCTCAACATTAACAAAAATCTCCAAATCAATAGGCATTCCAATTGAGAAACCCACAATACATAATCACTAAAATTGATCTTAGAAAACTTAAACCCATACATTTCTTAAGCTTCATGAACCAAAAAACTTTCAAAAATCCAAAATCTTAAGATCAAACTTACCTTGAATCTCCACCAAACAGTGATTTTCTTGGCTCTAATGGAAGCTCTAATCCTCCTCTTCCTTTTTCCTTCTTGAATCAAGTTCAAAATCCATCTTGAAAATCAAGAAATGAAGAAACCCTAACTTTTTCTCCTTTTTTCTCTCAAAACCGACACTCTCTTTGCTTTCTCTCTAATTTTCGTTGCTTCTCTCATTTCCCTCTTCCAAGCCACGTTTTTGCCCATTCTTGAACACAAGACCATAACTTTTATTTCAAGTTTGCCATTAATGAGTGTGCAAAGACCCTTATACCCTTCCTTACATGCCTTGTAACTTAAATGGCTTAAGTGATCTTCCTAAAAAGCCCTCATACATATATACTCTTACTACTTAATGCATCTAAACCCTATTTTAAAATCCTACCAACATTAACATAATAATTAACTCCAAATAAAATAATTAATCTAGCAAGACTTCAAAATTATTTAAATTATGCTTAACTCCTTCAAAAAATCAAGAACTTTTTCTAATCATGTAATTGAAGGAATTTGATAACACTTCCTTGTAGGAAAATGTTCCTCATTGTCTTAATTTTCTAATGACATCAACATCATTCAATTTGGTTAAGAAATCTGAAAGTTATACACCAAAAATTTCAGACTGTTCTTATACTGAAACAATATTCTATGCTCAACTTTCATCCAAAAATTGAAATTCTTAGAGACTGAATTAAAACTTAATTTCATCAGACAATTGGTAGCCCTAACTCTCTAGTTTACTCCAAATCAAAAATCATCCCATTTGGATAACTAGAGAAAACGTTATGGCTAAAAAACCGAAGCATACTCAATGAACATGTTTCAATTATATTTTCCAGCTTTTAACTACCAACCTTTCATATATAACCCATTTTGTATCTAAACCATCTTTTCTATTTTATTTCAATCTCAAGAATTCCCCTTTTCTTTACACATGAAGAATCACTAATAATTTCTCATTTAACAGAAAAGTTCAAGGTCCAACAGATTCTATCATCTATAGGGATAAAATTGGACCAGACGAAAGGATCAGACGAATAATGTACAGAAGAAGTTTCGGTCAACATAAGAAGAAGCAAAAAGCAGAAGAAGCAAAATGCAGAAGAAGCAGAAAGCAGAAGAAGCAAAAAGCAGAAGAAGCAAAAAGCAGAAGACACATGTTCACCATACGATATGACATCATCATAGACGATATGACGTCTTCACAGACAATACGTCTTAACAAAAGATATGACATCATCACAGACGATACATTTTATAGACGATATGACGTCATCACAAACGAAACATTTTTACAGATGATATGACGTCATCACAAACGATACTATCTACTACTCCTGAACATCTGCACTTATAAAGACTGTAACTTTCAACTACAATGTCCAAAATTCTCAAACTATATACCGTTGGAAAGGTAAAAGAAAGACCTACAACTTTCTAGAAGACAACTTTGCCTAAATCTATCTAGATCAATCCATAATTTCCTCCTCAAATCAGAACACGAACTTTACATTCATCTACCAATGTACTGCACCCAGTTCTCAACTTTATGACAAATTTTGAGCCATATGTTTCTAATATAATCTAAATTAAGAATCATCTTGTTTGGATAACTAGAGAAAAAGTTGTGGCTAAAAGACTGAAGCATACTCAGTGAACGTTTTTCAGATCAACTACCCATTTTGTTTCAAAAATCTTTCCTTAAAACAACTCATACCAAGATCACCTTTTCTACTTCATTTACTCCTCATTCTCAACTCTATTTCAAATCAACATCATCCATAAAGAAATTATAATCCATGACTAATCATGAACACTAATAACAGAACATACACATATAAACATATCCTTTATCAACTTACTACACATATTCAACTTCTTTTTTGCTTTCAATTAACTTATAACTTTCACTTTAATTCTTCCCATTTTAAAATCTCTTATCCACCAAAAACACCAAAGCAAAACATGAATCTATCCACATTCCTCATTCACTACTTTACTCTTGTCTATCATTTCTAATTCAAAAATTTTCATTTATTTATTCTTTATTCATGACTAATTGCCAAAAATTTCTCATTTAATAGTTCTAACTTCTAAGAAAAGTTCGGGGTCCAACTCGAGTTCATAATTCTAAATCTCCGTTTTATTTCCTATTAAATATTTTTACAAGGTAGAGGTTTGATCTCGTATTCTGATGGATCTTTCAATAATTTATTTGTGTTTTCAACTTCTTTGAACCAAAATCGCCCCTTGAGAATGATCTAAATCTCCCTTTTATTTCCTATCAAATATTTTTACAAGGTAGAGGTTTGATCTCGTATTCTGATGGATCTTTCAATGATTTATTTGTGTTTTCAACTTCTTTGAATCAAAATCGCCCCTTGAGAATGATCTCCATGTCTGAAGTTGCCTCTTATGTCTTCTCCTCTAATTTGCCTTCGAACACATCCTTTTATATTAAAATTTAAGGTTTTTGGGACTTACACAATTTGATACATGCAAAAATATCAAGCAAAAATACATCAAATATGAGAAAAGTCATACAAATTTTTATTAGATTGTTGTTATTATTGATCTTTTCTTCAAATTATATTAGACCATAATGGCTTTTAGTCGATCATTCTAAATAGCTCCCTCTAAGAGCTACTTGTGAATTTTACATAAAAATGATAATCTAAATATAATGGTCCACATTTGCCTGAATTGGATCGTATCTTGGTAACATATAGCTCAATTCTATAGGGTAATTACTCCATTAATTTTATTACCCTCCATTAATTTTCATCGATCAATGTTTTACTTTTAACCTGTAAGAGAGTCTCTCTATTAATCTAGATAAACTAAATGTTGTACAAGAGTCCCACCTCATATTAAAATTGTTAGCGAGAGAATGGAGTTAAGTTGAAGTGTTATGTAAATAAAGCACATAATAAAGTTTACATGTACAATCTTTCATTATATAACAATTCTACATAATTAACAATTGGATATACACAATATTTGATATTTTATTGGAAATAATTTATAATTTGTTTTTATTTTAAAAATAAAATAAAAATTTGTATTTTTTCATTAATATTGAAGGACTAGCATTCTTTCTTGTCTTTTATCTTGTGTCCAACCTTGATTTTAGGTTCTGATCTTTTAAATGATTTTATTCAGGTGGAATATCTGCCCCGTTCCTGCAACAGAGGCCAAAAGCCCTTTTCCGGCTTCGAACACTCAATAGTCTAATCCAAGTCTCTGCCGTTCTAGTTTTTCATTCTCTCTGCGCTTCCTTTGGTTTTTGTTTTCAAATAGTTTCTTCCCTTCTCTTCTTCGCCAAATCCCATCCTCTCTGCCTCGTTTCTCCTAATCTGACCCCCTACATATTCCCCAAAATCTCACGTAGGGCCGACTTATCTCATATCGTCTTCACGTGTTGCTCTTTACTTCATTGATCAGTGATTAGAGCTTCATTGTCTGCAGTTTCGATTTTTCTATATTTGCAACTTGCCCCCAGCCCTGAGTTTCCGTGAGAATGGCATCGGGGACATGGCAGCCACTTGAAGAAGGTGTAAGGGAAATCTGTGGGTTGCTGGAGCACCAAATATCTCCCTCTTCCTATTCGGACAAGTCTCAGATTTGGAAGCAACTCCAACACTACTCCCAATTCCCCGATTTTAACAATTATCTCGCTTTTATCCTTGCTCGCGCTGAGGTACCTCATGCTTTTTATCGGGCGAAAGTTTTGTTTTTTTTAAGAGAAAGTTGCAACTTTTATGGTGGGTTTCAGCGCATTTTTGAGGTGCTTGATGGGTTTTGAAGTTTAATTGGATTCCTTGGTTGTGGAGTAGTTGGTCTTCCTTTGGATGGTTTTGATCGACAAGTTAATTTGGTTCTTGTTTCTGTTTGTGAACTGACCTCGACGGAGTTGGTGTGTTTACTGTAATTTTCTGATTTTGGATTCCTCAAAATGAACTTCTTGTTGTGGAATAATTAAAAGAATAGCGGTAATGATTGATCCATAAGTAAGGTTAAGGAATATCTTATACTTGTTTTATCCTTTGAATAAGTAATGTGCAGCAATGGATGCTTAAATAGTTAAATGAAAAAACTCAGCAATGAAATTGAGTTCATGTTTAAGTAATTGTGCCAGCAGTGAAACTGAGTTCATGTTTAACTGGCGAAATATTCTTTTGTAGAAATGTAAATATCATGAATAACACCTTTAGCTGCTATAATTTATACGGCTTCTAATCATTGAATACACGGGGGAAACTTTTGAAAGGGGAAATCGGTGGAGATTCGACAAGCTGCTGGTCTTCTGCTGAAGAACAATCTCAAAACAGCCTATAACTCTATAGATCCATCACACCAACAGTACATCAAGTCAGAGCTGCTACCTTGTTTAGGAGCAGCAGATAAGAACATACGGGCAACAGTTGGGACCATTGTAAGTGTTGTTGTTCAACTGGGGGGAATATTGGGATGGCTTGAACTATTGGAAGCTCTTGTAGCACGCTTGGACAGTAATGATTTACATAACATGGAAGGTGCTATGGATGCCCTGTCTAAGGTATCTGCTTCATCTCAGAATATCTGCTTAAATATTAGTGGAGATAAAAATGAGTTAAATACAGTTGGCGCTTATGCAACTAATATGCCTAGCCATGTATCTGAATGCTGCGTCAATTGCATTCTATAAGTATTTGGCTTTGAATATTCTTCTGGACTATTTTCTGAGGCATCTTTTATTTTTTCTAAGCTCAGTTGTTGCATGTTTTTTCATAACCCTCTTTTCAATAATTTGGTCTTCTGCAACTAGATTTGCGAAGATATTCCCCAGGTTCTGGATTCAGATGTGCCTGGTTTAACTGAGCGTCCTATCAACATATTCCTTCCTCGATTCTATAAGGTGATCTTAGCATTTCCTTACGAAAAGTTAGTTATGAAGGTTCTCCTTTCATATTTTCTTTCGAACTTCTTGGAGTAACTGTATACCCATGCATTTCAGTGAAAACCCAATTGTTTTTTGTCCTCAAGAGGAATGTCCTGAACTGATTCCTTAACCTTTTATATGAACAGTTTTTCCAATCACCACACTCCTCATTGAGGAAGCTTGCCTTAGGTTCTGTGAATCAATACATTATGTCAATGCCTGCTGTAAGTGCAATTGGCCTTTTTTTTCTTGATGGAATGTGGTTACTCCTGGCAATAGCTAATGGTACGTGTGGAATACTTGCAGGCTTTATACACATCCATGAATCAGTTTCTCCAGGGTTTGTTTACTCTTGCTCATGATCCTGCTGTAGAAGTGCAGAAATTGGTGAATATTTTCTCACTGGCTTATCATATTAAGTTCGAATTTGAAAAAATTGAGTTCAAAATACAGTTCCAGTAGTTGTTTCTTTCTTGTACTAATTGGTAGTTTTCAAATTGAAGTTTGCAGTTTTAGTAACTATTGCATTTCTTGGTTATTTAGGGCTTCTACTCTGAGTGTCTTCATCGTTATAGATGTTTGGTGCATTATGCTGATTGCTGCATTTGAATTCTTGTAGAATCTTGATGGAATGCAAAAAATTCAAATTTGTTTCTTAGGCTTGGATTTACTTATCATTTCCATGCATTGAACAGGTTTGTGCTGCTTTTGTTCAGCTAATTGAGATCCATCCTACTTTCTTAGAAGTAAGTCTTGTTAATTCTTATTTACATGCCTGTTCTTTCTGAATTATATCTTTGAATATCATGCTGATCTTCTGTTATTTGGTAGTTGTTTTTGAGTTTATCTTTCTGTCTAGTATGGAATATTTCAGTTTACACATTCTCAGCTTTTTCTGTACTACTTTGGGTATCTCCTTCCTCTCATTTTTTCATTGATCGGTCTTTCCACAAACTTCAGCCGCATTTGAGAGATGTACTTGAATACATCTTGCAAGTCAACAAGGATGGTGATGATGAAGTGGCTCTTGAAGCATGTGAATTCTGGTGATCCTCTGGTTCTGTTACATGTGATTATATTGACATCTTGTTGCTTCAAATCTTCTCAGGGACTCGGAAATCTTAATAAGTTACCATCTACAAGATCCCTTTTCTGCTTGAAAGTTTTGTTTGCTATATGTGTCACAGTTGAAGCAACACTGTTTTTAAAACACTTTTGAGTTTGAAAGACCCTTCTATACCATATTCTATGCCACCAAACATGAAGAAATACGTGACTTGTGTCTGTATTCTTTAACCTTTTGATATTGTGATGTAAAAGAGCTTAAAGTATATAGAAGAAATAAAAGAGGAAAAATTAGTCAACAACAAGTCTTAATTTGGTGGGATGAGGATTGAGAATTGAGTTGACAACAAAAGATAAGAGCTGAAATTTAGATTGTGATAGGATTCCTTATTTGATAGGAAGTAGTGATAAGCTAAATATGTTATTCTATTTTAGATATGTTATTCTAGTTGTTTAGGACTTATAGAATATCTATTTCAATAGAATTTAAATTGGGAACCCTTTCCTACTATAATAAGGGTTGTAAGAACTATATATGTGTGTGTATTCTTCTCTTCATCAATAAGAAGCAATCTGGAATTTTTCTACAAACTTGAGTGTTCAACCAGAAGCTGTGATGCTTTCTTCTACGTGTGATTTTTAGACAGTACGAGCGATTTCTAGTTTCCTACTATCCATTCCTTGCGTCCTTCACTAAATTCTAGCGACCCTATCGTAAATTCCAGCCCACCAAACTTAAATTCTATCCATATTAAACTCTGAAAACCTAAGCCTAAATTTTCAGCAATCAAACCTTAAATTCCCAACTTTAAAAAAATTTGAAAATTCTGCATTTCTTAGCAAAAATTTGACCTTGAAACCTGATATTCCAGCTGCCTAATATCAGCCATACTTCCTAAGTTTATGTTTTTAGCTACTAGTTAAAAATTCCTCTGTTTGCCCTACATCATGTTGATACAAAGTTTATGCCTGTTTCATTCTTAATAGTTGCAGCATATTACTACTTCCTATATCTTCTTTCTTTAGGCTGCTTACATTTAAGTTATAATTGGCAGGTCTGCATACTGCGATGCACAGTTACCTCCTGAGAACTTGAGAGATTTCTTGCCACGTCTAATTCCAGTATAGCTTTTAATTGCATTTCTCTGAATATCTGCCAGTAATTACGTTTTTCAGTCCGTGCAAACATTGATGCAAATTCCATTTTTTCCAGATTTTGCTTTCAAATATGGTGTACGCAGATGATGATGAGTCACTTCTTGAAGCAGAGGTTAACATTTACCTTGTTATATTTTTTATGATTTATATTCATCACATTGTGATTAATTACCCATTTCTATTCCTGCAGGAGGATGAGTCTCTTCCAGATCGAGACCAGGTTCAGTCCATTTGATTGCTGTTATTGGGTTTCTGGGTATTTTTGATGTGTTATCAACTCTTCGTATGACTTGTTTCTTGTTTTATGTTGCATCATTTTTATTCATTGCAGGATCTGAAACCACGTTTTCATACATCAAGATTTCATGGATCAGAGGGCGCAGAAGACGACGTAAGTAACTGAAGCCTAAATACGTTAACTTAATAAGCTTGGCCAATTAATGGTTTGGTAATTACAGCAGACTGACTCCATGCTGTAGGCGTAGAAAAATGAGATTGTTTTCATTTTCAAACTTTGTGATGTTTGCAGGATGATGACATTGTTAATGTGTGGAATTTAAGAAAATGCAGTGCGGCTGCACTTGATATTCTCTCCAATGTGTTTGGGGATGAGATTCTTCCATCATTAATGCCTGTTGTTCAGGTGATTTATTTTTCTTAGTTGTACTAGTATAATTACGGAGAACCTTTTCTTTCATTAATTTTATTTGCATTACTAGGCCAACATGAGTCATACTTTGCTTGATTTCTGCATGTTAGATACTATTTTCAGTTTTCCTCCATTATCTTGAACTAATAATAGAAACAGTTGTTCCTATTGTTTCGTCATGAAAACATCTTTTATAGAGCTGTTGCTTTAGACTTCTACATTAAATTGAAAACAAAATTTTGCCTGGACCGTATGCTTATTGATGGCCCTTTTTTTTCTCCTCAGATGTTGATAAATTTTTTTAATTTCTCTTTGTTGAGTTACCACAAATCAGATTATCAAAAAGTAGTTATAGAAGGAGTTGGTAGCATTAGTTTTGAACTACAAGGACACTATTACTATCAAGCTTTTAAAAGTACAGAAAAGAAATGGGATTAGACGTACTCAAGCTCTAGGAATTGATGATGAATCTTTCTATTAAAGCTAAATAAAATAGTTTTGCTTCTTTCTTGTTTATTTTCTCAATGCATGAGATGCTAATGCATCTCAAAAGTCCACATTATTGGGAAAGTAGCAGTGATGTCACATCGCTCTACATGCTCCTCACAGTTGTCTGCTGGATTTTGCATTTGCTTAGTGGTATTATTGTACCAACTAGACGATTTGGGTGGAAGTCTATAAATTACTTTCACTGGAGTATTGGTTCTTTGCCATAAGTAGTAATTATCTCTGGCGAAACGAGTGCCTTATAGGATGTATCTTTTGTTACCTTAAAAAGAGTAGCTGTGTCTGTTGCCCTTTTGTTGTCTTTTGGCAACGGGTTGGATTTTCTAAACAAGTATTGCTCTATGGTATTTGTATTGGTTTTAACAATATAGATGAGCCATTTTCTTGTAGCTAATTTTACTGTTTGGGATCCTTGTTTTATTTTTTAAATACTACAGACCAAGTTAGCAGCTAGTGGTGATGAAGCTTGGAAAGACAGAGAAGCGGCTGTCTTGGCTATTGGTGCTGTGGCTGAGGGTTGCATTAGTGGTCTCTATCCCCATTTGCCTCAGGTGAAGCATTTTTTCCTTCTTCCAAGTGCTTATTTTTAATTAAAGAAAGATACTGACATCAGTTTTTGACAATTAGACCTATTGTTATTATGTCTATTGAGGTTGCTTAAATGGAACTTATAAATAGTTTTACGTCAGAAACTGAGAAGAATAGCTCTGTATATGGTTGAGTATCAGTTGTCAGCCGTTAGATCTGGAATTTTCAAATTGCAATAAACTTGCTGATATCTTGCTTTAGTTGACAGCGACTCTACAGAATGGGTTGAATGCTTTAATTTCGGTTGTTTAGTTTTGTATATGGTTTTTGTCTTCTATTGTATGCCTATGTGATGATCTAAGATTCACGTTGAACTTTTATTTTAGCCACTGAATTTAATTGTATTAGAAGCCTTTGATTTGCACTTAATATGTCTTGATTAAGACTTCTATTGCTTATTTAGAAATATGAATGTCTCAAAACAAGTTTCAATATTTTGTACGTGCAGATTGTTGAATTTCTTATTCCTTTGTTGGATGACAAGTTTCCTCTGATACGTAGTATTTCTTGCTGGACACTTTCTCGATTCAGCAAATACATAATTCAGGTATGACTGTTTCTTTATTGCAGCCGCTTCTCAAGATTCAGTTTGATGGATTGAACCTTATTGTAAATTGTTACTGCTGATATGATAAATCATAAATGTCCATTTGATGCTTAATTTGCATCTAATTTGCTTTAGATTCTTGATTTTCTTGGTGATTCTCTTGATAACTATTCAGGAAAGTAGCCATCAAAAAGGCTATGAGCAATTCGACAAGGTTCTTATGGGCATTTTACGAAGAATATTGGATACAAACAAGCGGGTACAAGAGGCTGCTTGTTCAGCTTTTGCAACACTTGAGGAGGTCTTTGCTAGAAATGATTTCAATTGTTACAATCATTTTTGTTTTTTTTAATTAAAAAACTCCAGCATCATGTATATTGTAGGAGGCTGCTGAAGAGTTGGCACCACGCTTAGAAGTTATTTTACAGCACCTTATGTGTGCTTTTGGGAAATATCAGGTTCCTTCCTGGCTGTTTAAATTTTTACATTTCTATCCCCTTCTATCATAGAGAATTGGATTTTATGTTGAATGATATTAAGTTCAAAAAATCTTGGACATTCATATGGCACTTTCTATACCTGCAATAATTGATTCAGAGACGGAATCTGCGGATAGTATATGATGCTATTGGAACTCTTGCGGATGCTGTAGGAGCTGAACTAAATCAGGTGTCAAAAGTTTGCACTGTGCTTTTTCTGTCACTTTCTTCTCACTCCTCAGAAGTAAGTTTCTGACTTCAGTGCTGCCTTTGCAATCTGCAGCCTAGTTACCTTGAGATATTGATGCCACCACTTGTAGCAAAGTGGCAGCAGCTTTCTGATGTAGACAAAGATCTCTTCCCTCTGTTAGAGTGCTTTACATCCATAGCACAGGTATGAATTACTGTCTAGTTTCTTCTGAGATTCATTCTTTTGGTTTGCTTATATGATACGTACCTAATTTATAGTTTGAGGCTTGTGCTTCTATTGATGTTGCATTTCTTCCAAAAAGGGACAGTCTTAAAACCATAATTGGTGCCATTTTATTCTTTTTTTAGGCACTTGGTACAGGCTTCTCTCAATTTGCTGAACCAGTTTTCCAGAGGTGCATAAATATCATAAAGAGCCAACAACTGGCCAAGGTTTCCAGTTATTTCCGTAATTTTTACTTTGTGGTGTTTGCTTCCTCAAATATTTGAAGTTAAGATCTCTGGAACTTTGGTGCAGGTTGATCATGGTTCTGCTGGGTTTCCCTATGACAAAGAGTTTATTGTTTGCTGTCTTGATCTTCTATCTGGACTTGCAGAGGGTCTTGGCAGTGGAATAGAAAGCTTGGTACTTGTTTCTCTCAATTTTTTGCTTAGCTTATTGGATTATTTATTTTTATACTGATTAGATGAATAGGTTCAGCAGCCATCTACGGTTGTCATACTATTTGATTTCATGTTAATACAAGCAAGTTATGTTAAAATTTATTGTAATTTCTCTTGGTTCTGTCTTAGCTTCTCTTCCTGCTGTAAAGTATATTCTGGCAGCTCACTTTGTAATAGAAAGCATTAACATTTTGTACATTCTTTCTACTTTGTGTACTCAGCCTGATAGACGCAATGATAGAATGTGTGCATGAAAAGTAAATGTGACTTTGTTCAAAAAATCTTTTGGAAGTGGGGCTATAGACAATAGAAAGTTTGCTCCAAGAAGACTCAGCCATAAACCAGTTAGCCCACGTAGGTCGATGGGATTCTTAGTATCCACATTTTTTAAATGCAGAAGTACCAGAGGAGTATAAGAAACATAAAATTAGATTCTAAATAGTGATCATTTGAGAATCTCTCTGTGATTGCTCTTTGACTTGCATATTTCATTTGGTCATTGCACTTTTCCAGATTTAATGTGGATCCACCACAAGTGCTGCAATTAGCTTTTGGTGAGATTTTTCTTGTGGTTTTCTTCTGCAGGTTTCGCAAAGTAGTTTGCGAGATCTGCTTCTGCAGTGTTGCATGGATGATGCCTCTGATATCCGACAAAGCGCCTTTGCCCTCCTTGGGGATCTCGCAAGAGTAAGTTGAACCTGGACCAATGTCCAACTTACCTAATTAAAATTATCTCTTTATCTTGACTGCTGATGGAAATTAGAGACTTGAACTTGGAAGTTGAGTTATGCTCCTCTGAGGGCAGGCCCTAATTGATTGCTATTATTTTTGCTTTGTCTTGGGAAGTCACAATTGATGCATTACTGTTCAATCCTGTGACTGCTCATGGAAATTGGAGCCTTGAACCTTTTGCACCCATAAAGGAAAAGCATCTAATCAGTACACTAATAAAGTTGGTAGTGATGATTGGGAGTTAAATTATACTCCTTTCAGGGAGCAGAACCTCATTATTTATTATTATTTTTCCTTTGTCTTGGAATTTAAGATTGATGTATGACTGTTCAACTCATAATGGAATTGACCAGACATGTCCTGTTCATTTACACCCTCGGTTGTCAGAATTTCTTGAAGTTGCTGCCAAACAACTGGTTAGTATGTTTTCTAAAGTTTTAAATGTCATATGCTAGTGATATATCTAACTAATATGGGCTCCTTGCAGAACACCTCTAAGCTTGTGGAAACTATTTCTGTGGCAAATAATGCGTGCTGGGCTGTTGGAGAATTAGCTATTAAAGTATGTTTGTCTTCTGCTATAATCTTCACTGGATTGCTATTTTTTTTCTTCAATTTTATGTTTTAACTTACTGATATGAAATGGAGCTAAATAAGAGTTATTCTGGATTGCAGGTTCGTCAAGAAGTATCTCCTGTTGTCATGACTGTTATCTCCTGCTTGGTTCCAATCCTTCAACAGCCAGGGGTAGTTATCTTTGACTTTCTCTCCCCTGTTGATGATGATAATGTTGTGTGGGAACTTTTCCTTATGAACATATGTATTCCTTTTAATATGAGGCAGGAGCTGAACAAGTCACTTGTAGAAAATAGTGCAATTACACTCGGACGGCTTGCATGGGTTTGTCCTGAGCTTGTATCACCACATATGGAGCATTTTATGCAACCCTGGTGCATTGCCCTCTCCATGTGAGCATTTATTACCTTGGTATCTGGACTGGTATCTTCAGAACATTGTAGTATGTCATCAAATTAAGACATTGCATGGCTTTGTATATGGCAGGATACGGGATGATATTGAAAAGGAGGATGCTTTCCGAGGTTTATGTGCATTGGTATGCATTTGCTTTAGTCGAGAGGTTGATATCAGAGCAATTAAATCCATATTTTGACGTTTGACAACTTTCAGGTCAGAGCAAATCCATCAGGAGCATTAAGTTCACTCGTCTTCATGTGTAAAGCAATTGCAAGCTGGCATGTAAGTGTGCATATTCTTTTCTTTGCAAGTTCAGATCTTACGATATATCTCGCTCTATTGATGTATATGGCATGCAGGAAATAAGAAGTGAAGAGCTACACAATGAAGTTTGCCAGGTGTTGCATGGCTATAAACAGGTTAGCAATACTGTTACTGACGACTAAGATCTATTTTAACTGTTTTTGTGACAATTTTTTAGTCTTGCACAATGTGTTGGAAATCATAATAGCTCTGATAAAATTTTGTGGATTGTTGGTTCACCATGAAACAAGCCTCTAAAAATTATTTCCTATTTTCTTGTGCAATCTTCTACAGTGCACTGACCTGTAAGGAGATACTTGCAAGCTCTTTTTCTTCTATTCAATTCTTCTCTTCTACAAAAAAAGTAAAATATTATGAAGAAAAGAAGCAGAAGTTGAATCTTGTAAACCTTGGATAAGAATTTGAAAACCTGAAGTGAAATGGAAGTTCTTCCTGGAAGGCCAGTTGCAAACACTTGCTGTTTAATGCGGCTGTCATTGAGCTATTTCTAGTTGAGATTTATTATTTATTGTTTGAATATGAAGAAGTGATAGAATAGACAGTGTATCTTTGTTTTTGTTTGAGCTAATAGAATTTGGTGGTGGAACTAAAGGTTCCCTTTCTGTATTTGTGACAACGTATGTACTTGTCTGGAACTCCTTGAGCTTTGAATACTGGTAATATTGCAAACAGCACAAGCCATTACGGGATTGATCTATTTCATTGCAGATGCTGAGGAGTGGAGCATGGGATCAATATATGTCGGCATTGGAGCCTCCGGTGAAAGAGAAGCTATTAAAATATCAAGTTTAAGTACATGTTGAATGTGGTCTTCTTGATGAACTCTTATGTATGGTTCTTCTGAGCCGTGTATGTGCGTTCGTAAGTCATTTGTGCATCACCCCAATAAGTTCGGGGCCATGATTAACTTAAGCACAGACCAGGGTGTTGGTCACAGTTTTCCAGGCAAAGTCGCTATTAGTGTCTTAATCCCATGAAGCTTGAAGATAATATGCTCCTAACAAACCATTGAACTGGTTTCGTGGACAATGGACGGCTGGTTTCAGAGTGTGAAGCTCTTGGACCAAGAGCAGCCTCCTCTTTGGTCAAGCCTTCGATTCTTTTCCTTTTCTTATTGTTGTTTGTTTCATGGTTGGGGGTTATATTTATTTCCAAATTGCGAGTAGAATATAGGCTTTCACTGTGATTCCGAGAGGTTTTATTATTATTTTTGTAAAAGGGGTTTGACGGTTTCATTCATGGATGTTGGCCATGTCATGGTTTGTAACTAAATCTGAGGATGAATCAGTTATTATGCTTCATTCAAGGATGCACGACATATGGAATTTGTACGATATTGTATACCATGGAATTTTATTAGTTGATAGAAAAGATTTTGTCAGACCAGATATTAGCTTTGTATTTAAAATAGAGACATTGTTCCTTCTCTAATGAGGAAACCTTATAATATTTAAGTTTTGGTCCTCTTGCCAGAGCAAACCTTATACTATTTAAGTTTTCTACTAAGGCTGAAGGTTCAGGTGTGATCAAGAAAGGGCCATGGCAATTGGCAAATCAACCTATTTTTCTTCAAGTATGGAAACCAGGATTAAAACTGGAAAATGTGAGATAAATAAATAAAATTGTCATGGAGCAAGATCTACGTTTCTAAGCAATAATCTAAGAACATTGGATCATACTAGGGGGTTTCAATTCCACTGTGTATAGGTCATAAGCATAAGGAAATGTGAATGATAGAAACTACTCTGATAACGTAAGGGAGTGTTTTGAGAAAATGGGAGTTACAAATTTTAGATATGAAGGAAGGTTTTTCATATGGAGTAATAATCAAAGATCAAGATGGAAAATAAGAATGAAACTAGGTATAGCAGAATTCATAGAACTAAGGTTTTTAGATCATTCATCAATTCTTGTGTTCAGTGCCTGTAAGAGATTGATTTTCTTCAAATTTAATATTTTCCTCCTTGTCCTAGAATGTTTTAATGGAGCTATCCTTAAAGGAATGGAAGTCCCTATTCAAGGAGTAAAAGGTTTTAAGTGTGTCAGGAAGCTCTATTGGATAAAACTAGAGTTGAAGAAATTAAATGCTCAAAAGGCTCCAACAATGAACAATTGGTTTAGACAATGCATAACCACATCTTCTTTTAGTTTGTTAGTTAATTGTGAACCTATAAAAATCTTCAAAGGGAACAAGGGGTTAAGGTTGGAAGGCCCTTTCCTTTATAATTTTCATCCTTTCCATGGAAGCATTATTTAGATTAATAAAATATGATAGCCTTGGAACCAAGTATGAAATTCCATTAGATATAAGAGGATTGGCGTAGTAAATAAATCATTTACAAATGAATTGATATTTTTATAAGAGTTCAGGAGAATTCTGTAAGGCTTCTAATCAATACTCCTTACCAATTGAAGTAGCTATCAGTGCTAGAGATAAATTACAGTAAAAGTCAATTACTCATGTCAACAAGTGTTGTCTTCTCTGCACTATAAAGAGGCTTAATTTCAGAGAATACCTTCCTCCATTTGAGAAAGATCAAAGAAGGCTAATAAATTCGTATAATAAGGACTTGTCCAGTAGAGGTAGATTGTACTTAATAAAATCGTTCTTAAATCTCTACACATATATTGAGTTTCACATATGTTTCTCTCAAAGAACTCAATTAAGTCCTTAGAATGATTATGATAGGTTCCAGAAAATAGGTAAGGAAAATGTATATGTTGCTATTGATTTTCTGTAAACGAATACAAGATAAGCTGGTTTCGAGGACCAGCAACCTCCTGCCTATGGCTCACACACTCAACAGTATACTCAATTGCCTGCTCTTCTCCTCGTGTCTCTTGCTTATTTATACTAAGAATCTATTAGGAATAACAGATTCGGTTAGCTGGCAACCAATCATGAGGTTGTCAACCCCCTCCCTGTAACTAACATCATATATATATATATATATATATATATCTGTAAATATTCTGATTTGTCTTGGGTCTATCAATACTCCCCCCATCAGCTTCACCTTGTCCTCAAGGTGAAAGTCGGGAAGTCTAGCTTTTATGTCTTTATATAGCTCCCATGTAGCGTCTCCTCCACTTCATTTCTTTCCACCTCCTCCTCCTGTTCTGTTTCTTCATCCATGACTGCCAGAACTTGGAGCTCTACCTTTTTGCATCGGTGGCCTGGGCTGAATTTCTCATCGCATCTAAAACAAAGCCCCTTAGCCTTTTTGTCTTCTAATTCACTCACCGTCAACCTCCTAAATCCTCCCCTGTTCTGACTTCTACCTTCTGCCATATTTTTATGCCAGGTTTCCATAGTGACCCAATTATTAGCTAACTCCTCCCTCCTTTTCTCCACTATCATGCTGTCAGTTCTAGCTCACATATTCCCTAACCCTGTGCCTGCACCTGCACCCCAACGGTGCCATTTTAATTCGCTCATTCTTCTGAATTTTTCCTCCACCTGTTGGGCTAGCTCCATCATCTCTGCCAAATTTCGAGGTTTAAAGATCTGTACCTCTAACCAAATCTCTTCTACCAATCCATTCAGAAATGTGCTCTCAAGCACAGCCTCAGGTAACTCCGGCAAGGGGGCTGCAAGTTCCAGGAATTTACCTGTATATTCTGCCACCGTTCCCATTTGCTTCACTCCCAACAAGCATTGACACTGTGTCCCTTCATGCGCTGGTCGAAACTTCTGAGTCACTAGCTTTTTACACTCCTCCCAGTCCACAATAGGTTGACGTCCTTCTACCCATCGGAACCACGTTAATGCTTCTTTCTCTAGACTCATCCCAACCAGCTCCATCTTCTCTGCCTCCGAAAACCTCCCTACTGAAAAAAATCGCTCCACACGGTAGATCCACCCATCGGGATCATCACCGCTGAAGATGGGCATTTCAATCCGTCTGGGCTTGCAATCGCGCCTCCACTCAGGTGGTCGGGGGTCGTCTCCGACGTGCTCCCTTCTCCAGCGCTCTTCACGCCGGTACCCCTCAGCTTCACGATAGCCCCTCATTTCGTGGTCTGCCCTAGCCTCATCGGCGTCATGCTCCTCCCTTCTTGCATCCTCATTGTCGCGCCAAGTCTCCCTTCGATTTCATCCCTCCTCCGTCTCTCTCCCGTGCCCTAAATGGCCCCCGACTAAGTGTTTAATAGTAGGGTCGTACCCGACTGGTATATGGAGCCTCGCGGGTCGCCCATGGTCTTCAAGAGCCAACCCGACCCACCCAGCAACCCTTCCTTCATGACCCGTCTCTGTCCTCGTATAAACATCATCCCTAGTCTCATCTCTTCGGCCTCTCCTCATTCCCGTCATCGAGGACTCGCCTTCCACCATTTTTGTTGGGTTATGAGGTGTTGGATCTGGGCGCACTTGGAGGGTGGTGATCGCTTGCATCAGTTGGTCGAACCTCCTACTGATTTCGTCCTTCAGCTCCCCCTTTAGCCCTTCAAGCTTCTGATTAACTTCCGCCCTCCACAATTCACGCTCCATTTGCAACCCTACTTTGATTTCTTCCACTTCTTTTTCAAGAGCGTCCAACCTTGTATCCTGCTTCTTCGCTGCTATTTTCAGGACCGTATGCTCTGATACCAGTTGATAGGTTTCAGAAAATAGGTAAGGAAAATGTATATGTTGCTATTGATTTTCTGTAAAAGAATACAAGATAAGCTGGTTTCGAGGACCAGCTACCTCCCGCCTATGGCTCACACACTCAACAGTATACTCAATTGCTTGCTCTTCTCCTCGTGTCTCTTGATTATTTATACTAAGAATCTGTTAGGAATAACAGATTCGGTTAGCTGACAACCAATCATGAGGTTGTCAGCCCCCTTCCCGTAACTAACATCATATATATATATATATATATATATATATATATCTGTAAATATTCTGATTTATCTTGGGTCTATCAGATTAATGATAGAATTCTTGTGGAGGGGGTAGAAACAATAGTACATCTTATACAAAGGTGAAATGGAATGAAGTAGCTAAACCAACACAAGAAGGAGGATTGAGGATAGCTTATATAAGCTTGAGTAATAAGGTATTCATAGGGAAAATACTATAGATATTGATAGAAAATAAAGTGTCCGTATGAACAAGACAAATCCACAACTATTTTTTAAGAGTAAGAACCATTTGGAAAATCCACCAAGGCCTTCACTCTCCTATTTTATGTCTTAATTACTAAAGATTAGAAGAAATCTTGCAAATTGCATAAAATGCAAGCTAAGAAATGGAGAAAAAGTATCATTGTTCTATGATAATTAGAGCAATATTGGCCCATTAATAGAATCCCTAATGCTAAAACATTTACAAAACATTCAAAGGATTTTAAAAGTGAATATACGATTTTATTTCAATCAACGGAGGAATATCCATTCAGGCTTTGTTCCAACTTTACCAAATTATAGTAATATTATTAAAACAAAGGAGCAATAGCCAATTTATTGTTCTAACAAGAGGTTTGGTATTGCTCTTTCTTTTGGTAATATTTTTTAACTTTACATAATTTTTTATTTACTTCAACATACGAAATAGAAATCTTTCCTTTTTTGTGTTTTATGGAAAAAGGATATCTATATATGGACGGATGATTCTAAAAAGGAGTTTAATAATAAATCTACAAGGAGTTCGTTCTTAAGGAAAAGATGAGTAATTATAAAGTGGGGTAAGGTGATATGGAATAGGTTCCTAATCCTTAAATTATCTTTCACTGTATGACTAGAAATTTTGAGAAAGCTGCCAAAAATAGATAGATTAATATATCTTGATCTATCCATGTCGAACCCCGTTCCCGAAGCCCGACGGTCCCGGGAGGTGGGCCTGATTGAAATCCATTCCCGAGACCTGACTACCTTGCTGAACTCCTTAAACCTGACACTGGCTGCTAACTCACATTGGTGGTGAGCGTACACTGATCCTGACTTAAACCTTAAATAGCTCTTAAGAATTTAAAATAAATAAATAAATAAAATTTATTTCTCAACAATGTCCGTTTAACGGACATGGACTGAACATTTGTCACTATTTCTCTCGAATATGTCTGTTAAACGGACACCTTTGTCCATTAAACGGACATGGCTTGAGCCTTGGTGCCAATTTGGCCCGAACCTGTCCGTTAAATGGATAGACGTGTCCATTGGACGGACACAAGGCGACTAAAGGGTACTGTTTCACCCGAATCTGTCCGTTAAATGGACAGAAGTGTCCGTTCGACGGACATGAAGTGGACAAGGGGTGATTTCTCACTCGAATGTGTCCGTTAAATGGACATGAGTGTTCGTTTAACGGATATGGGTATTTCCAGGATACCCATGCCACTTCAAGGCCTGAACAACTCTCAACCATTTTTATCAATTCTAGACTTTCACAATTCACACATTCTACTGCTACAACCCTGCACAATCAAGTCAAGTACCAAGTCCGACTTATCA
>JAOQMR010000009.1:8989170-8999298 GCA_027563865.1 Erythroxylum pelleterianum | reverse complement strand
GCTCTTCGTAAAGAGTATGAATCTTTAGCAGATCAGGAAAGGAAAGATGAATATAAAACGAGGGTTGTTGAAAGATTATGTGTAGGCGATGCACTGGAAGCAAAATCTGCCGTTGGGATGGAAATAGCTCAAGGAGTTGATTTCTTGAAGGTGCCCACCAAATCTAACAACATCAACAAGCTATCTCCATCATCTAGCATGGATCATGGCGTCCTGAACATGAACGTCGAGTCTCTGCCCTACCCTTCCAGAGTAACGCCTAAGCCATGTTGTCCACTTTTAGATCATGACTTGCACAAATCACCAACGGGGTTGCCATCTCTTGTCTCTTCGCATAATTGTGAGTGTTTTTTTACGAGCTCTTTAGTTTCATTTCTCTTTATGCTTCTTTATAGATCGAGAAAATAGGAATCAGATCGGAAAGGTAATATTTTATTCTTTTCTTTTTCATGTTAGAATTCAATACTTGAATGACACAACCCACCAATTTATTTTTTTCTTTCAAAATAAAGGACTAGAAACATGCTTTGGTTTGACTTAAGTCTTCTAATTTGCAGATTTGGGAACAGTAGGGACAGCTGCTCTTCGTAAAGAGTATGAATCTTTAGCAGATCAGGAAAGGAAAGATGAATATAAAACGAGGGTTGTTGAAAGATTGAAGAAATTATGTGTAGACGATGCACTGGAAGCAAAAACTGCTGTTGGGATGGAAATAGCTCAAGGAGTTGATTTCTTGAAGGTGTTGGATTCTTCGCACCCGAAATTGGCAGAACTTGTAGAGATAAGTGACAACAGTCGAGAAGGAGTTGCCAAGTTGATAGATGGTCTAAGACTGGTTGAGAGAGCACAGCACAGGTTGCGATCTGTTCTCTTTAACGAAGGTGCATCCTCTGCTCAATGAAGATAGCCTTTGGTTGTCGTAAATTATGACTGTATATTGAATGCAAGTAGATCTGTGGATGTGCCCCCCTTTTTTTTAACAAAAAATTTATATAATCTCTTGTCTTCTGTATTTGGATTTATCTACATATTTACTTGGGTATATTTGGTTCCGAAAAGATGGAGCTAATGTTGAAGTTTATCCTCCGTTAGATTGTGGTTTATGAATGTATATGCAGGTGCCTATTTCATCTGTATGTTTGCTTTTGGCATCGCACGTATTGTTTTGCATTGAAGTCTTAAGCCAATTGGAAAGAAGAGCAAAGAATACAATGACGCTAGTATTCCTAATTATCCGTTGGAACATATCCTGTTGTAAGGACATTTTGAGAAATCTTCTCATCTGTCATCTGGTAATTAAATAGTTTGAATTGAACTTTCAGTTGAATGTGTTAGTGGTTCTCAGAATCAACACACGTTCTTGCCCGTTTTCATAATTTGTAAGCGTATGCAAGAGGTTAGGAGTGCTGGTTTTTTGTCCGCCTCCACAATGCTCTCCATGCTCCATTGCTTAAGCCCTCGTTGCCTGTCATTCAGCCTCCTCGCTTTTTGTTTCCCCCTCAATGCTGCTCTTCTTCAAGCGTCTACGGCAAGTCTGTGATGACTTGGAGCGGCTCATGCATGATTTTATCTGGGACTCTGACGGGGAGCACCGGAAAGTGCATCCGGTCAATTGGGACACCGTTTGCCAGGCTAAGAACGCTGGGGGCTAGGCTAGGAATTAAACACATCCGCTCTTCCAATAATCCCGTATTGGCTAAGTTAGGTTGGGCCTTGCTCATCCAACCACAAGCTCTTTGGGTTCAGGTCCTTTTGTGGAAAATATCTGCTTGATCCTCACCATATCCCTTCTACTATAGCGCGGGCTGGCGCTTCGCCTACTTGGCATGGTATGAGTGCGGCTTGGTCTATCGTTCGTCTTGGCCTTCATTGGCACCTTGGTAATGGCCAGCGCATTCGGTTTTGGATGGATAATTGGATTCCAAACTGGGGTCCTCTTTTGCATGTGGCGAGTTCCCCTATCCCCGATTGCGCTCATTCTGCCACGGTAGCCAATTTTTGGAATGCTGACGGCACCTGGAAGTGGCGCCTCTTCCAACACTACCTCCCTTTTGCTGCTTGCCTAGACATCGCGACACTTTCCTCCCAACCTGACAATGCCGAGGCCGATACCCTCCAGTGGGGTTCCACGTCTAATGGCCAGTTCATAGTGGCCTCGGCTTATGAGTTAATTGAGGGGCACCCCATGGATGCTTATAGCCACCTCTGGGAGTTAATTTGGAAATGGGATGGACCCCAGAGAATTAAGGCCTTCCTCTGGCTATTAGCTAGGGGCAAACTTCTGACCAATACCTAACGCGTGCATCGTCACATGGCCACGAATAGCGGTTGCCATTACTGCGGCCAAGATGAACCTGCATTACATGTCATGCGGGATTGCTCGTGCACTACCGGCCTCGGGCCAAATTTCCCTAGGCTATGGAGGACTCGAAGTTCTTCCTTTAGGATGATGTGACTTGGCTCACTTCCAATCTTACGAAACCAATCCACATGGACAATTCCGCCTGGTCGTCTCTCTTTGGCGTCGCCTGTTGGTTCCTCTGGTACTGGCGAAATCAGAGTAATTTTGAAATCGGTTTTGTTTGGCCGGCAGCGGGTGACAGAGTTGTTCTCGAGTACCTCCACTGGATTGAATAGGCAAATATCGTGGAACGGCGGGTGTTTCCTCCCCGGAGTTTACCGACAGGCAGTTTAGTCGGGTGGAGCAAACCGCCTGCGGGTTGGGTCAAACTCAACACCGATGGAGCAGTTACACAAGGGGGGCACCTCATTACAGCGGGCGGGTTACTTCGCGATTGCCACGAGCAATGGTGTGGTGGCTTTACCTAGCATTTAGCCCGCGACTCTCCACTCATTGTCGAGCTCTGGGGCGTCCACTCGGGCCTTCAACTCACCTGGGACTTTGGCTATTGTCAAGTCCTTGTTGAAGTGGACTCCCTCGAAGTTATCAACATTTTATCTGCTTCCACTCCTGTTTTGACTGATGATTTTCTCTTGGTGACAGGTACCCGCAGTTTCCTCCACCGAGCTTGGGAGGTGTAATTTCTTCATGTTCCACGAGAAGGGAATTAATGCGCAGACCACCTCGCCTCTCTTGCTTCTCTTGCCAAGCCGGGGTTACACATCTTTCAGGATCCTCCACTGTCTCATTTGAACTGCCTCCTCCAAGACGCCCACGACGCGTTGCTTCGCAGATCTCTGCGCTAATTAGTTTGTTTGCACTCCTAAACTTCGACTTGATCTATCAATTAATTTTAGTTATTCTTTGCTTTCACTTCCTCCTCAGGTTTGTCTTTTACCATTTTTAGTAACGATTTTTTGTACTCCCCCAACTTAAAGATGCTTCTTTTCCCTTTCTAGTTATGAATTCCTACAATCAATAGGAAGCTTTTCCTTCCTTCTCGCCCCTTTGATTTGACCTCAGTCTTTCCTTCTTGTCCATCCCTTCCTCCGGGTATCTTGCCTGAGAATTATGAAGAAAAAAAATAACTGTGCCACCCTCTTCACCGTGCATGAATTGGAAGCAGGTACTCGACGAACAAGTAAAGCTAACAGCCCACAATTGTCCCCTTAAAGAAGAAGGGCGAACAATAGTTACACCTAACTTGGAAGTTCTTAAGGCTAGTGAAAGCAGTTAGGAAGCAACTCTAATGAGATTCTTTAGGGAACTTAGGCCACCATTCCCAATTATTTATAACTGGGCTTAGAAGCATCGAAGGAATAGGGGGCTGGCGGAGGTGCTCTTGTCTAAGGAGAATCCCATCCTGTTCACATTCTCCTCTTATATAGAAGTTGCCAAAATGGTTGAAGATGATCTTGGCACCTATCCTACCTTCCTATGTTCTTACAATCTTAACAACCTAGCATTAATCTAGAGAAAGTGAAGCAAGAAAACATCCCTTTGTGGTTAATTTTCATAACATTCTAACATTCCACTAGAA
Source organism: Erythroxylum pelleterianum (assembly GCA_027563865.1). Taxonomy (NCBI): domain Eukaryota; kingdom Viridiplantae; phylum Streptophyta; class Magnoliopsida; order Malpighiales; family Erythroxylaceae; genus Erythroxylum; species Erythroxylum pelleterianum. The sequence goes on along the minus strand of JAOQMR010000009.1, from coordinate 8,995,357 downwards.
TACTAAACAATCAAAGGATAGAGTATGTTAGCAAGATACGTAGGGAAACTTGCACGAATGAGAACACAAGAAGGAGGAGAAGAATTAGGTTTCCCAGATTGTGTATAAGCGTTGATCTCTCCAAAGACTTCCCTGATTACATACCCCTAATGAGATTAGGAGATAATAGAACTCTTTATGAGGACTCCATTATGGTGACCTACCAATACAAGCCCTCTCTCGGGAACCAAAGAAAAAAAATAGAAGGCCATAGGCAAACTCTTTAAAAGAGGTGACTACAGTGAGCTTATGTGAATGGAGAAACTAGTTGGTGAAAAGGCTATGCACTACAAGAAAAATACCCCTTCAGTGACGTTTTAAAAACGTCACAAATGATCAATAAACGTCGTAGATTGTTATTTGTGATGTTTTTAAAAACGTCACAAAAAACGTCGTTAAAGGTGGAGTAAGGAAACAGTTTCGGCGATGTTTTATGGAAAACGTCGAGGAAACCTTGCCGATTCAACGATGTTTTGGAAAACGTCATAAAAGGTGGATGGAATCGGCAATGTCTGGAGTAAACATCGTGGAAACCCTGAAGCTTTATGCGACGTTTATTAGACGTCGATGTAGGTTGACAAAATTAATAAATTTATTTATTTAAATATATTTAAATAAATTTATTTAAATAAATTTTCAATTTTAAATAATAAAATTTGTGTGATTCATCCAAAAATAATATTAATTGTGAGAATTATTAAAATTTAATTTGATTTTTCTTTGAATTCGAATATGGTTTTAAAATTTAATTTTAATTGAATTATTATTCTGATTTAATAATTAATATTTGAATTTTTTTTTATTAAATCTTATTTATTTAATAACTAGTTAATATTATAAATGGAATTTTTTATTTAATAATTCATCAATTTGTTGAGTAAATCATTAATTTGCGAATGATTAATAATGTATAACAAGAATTTAATACATGTAGACAATGAATTATCTAATTTTAATTCCCAACCATGTCATAATATAGTAATTAATATAAACAATATGTCATAAATGTTTAATATATCAGTATGAGTACTTATCTATTCTAAACGAATATTATGTGTAGAACATAAAAGTTTCAAGACCTTTTTTTGTTGTTCGACTTCGGTAGTTAATTTATCCTGCATTTCTTCAATTTTTTGGTCAATTCATCGACTTTAGACTGTAAGCCCTCCTTAACCTTCTTTGACTCCTCTATTTTGTCTCGAAGTCTCTTTCTGACCGAAGTTTTCCCTTGTGGTCGAGGCTCCATTCTCATGCCAACAATGTAATCTGATCTAGTGCCCAAAACTTTGTCGCATACTTCATCCACTGTCATCAGATGATCTTGTTTTGTTGAATGTGTCAATTCATGACATATTAAGTCTTGAAAAAGTAAAGAATTAATTACATACACAATCTTATTTAAGAAATATTTATAAATAAACTATGTATTCACCCATTTTTCTTTGCATTCGGGAGTTGTCCATTGACCTTTACTTTCATCATAATGAGTATGATACCATAACTTCATCCGGTCACACTCTTCTCCATCTCTATCACTCTGTTGTATAGAAATATATAAATAGTAATATTTATTATAAAATTTGAAATGTCAATAAAAGAAAAAATATAATTAAAAAGATAATAACTCACAATCTCATGCCGTATCGCTACAAAGGCCTTGGAGCCAGAGTTTGGTCGACATTTGACCTGACTCCTAACTAATTTTGCTTTTTCACCTTTTTCTTAATCGTACACGTAAGAAAATGTATTATAACATCTATAAATCATAATTCATAAATACTAAAATATAATAAATTGTCAAAAAAGTAGTGATCAAATAAACTAACCTTTGTAGCTGATTGCTCCCGATATTTGCATAAATCCATCCACTCTGCCACTATGACATTATGCGTCTTAACATCCTTTCCGTGCTTGGTAAAATGCTTTTTTAAAGTATATCTTTGATTTTTGGACCTTAAAGCAAGAAACTTCTTCACAGTAGTATGTACTTCATTGTCAATCCTCATTCCCTTGACTTTCAACTTTTGCTGCAAAAAATTATAAATTATTGGTCAATGTTATAAGCATACGGAAAACACATACAAATTAGATGGGTTTAAAATACTTACGTCTAACTTATCAAATGCAATGTCTAATTCCTCAGTAGTAATTTTTGAAAATTTTGTTCTTACAGGTAAGGAAGTTCGGGATAACACACCAATCTCACTCGAGAATTTGGCAGATTGTACGGAGTTGGTTGGTCGTCCTTCAGTTAGGAAGATCTCTATCTCCAATCTTTTACCTATCGCCTTGTTAATCTTTTCCAATCCGTGTCCTTTTGTGACACCCCTTGTTTTTCTTGCATCAGTAGTGGATCCTAAACTAGCAAAGGAATAATTTGTAATGAGCATATAACATACTCTTAATTGGTTAGATAAGCAAAATAATTAAACTTAATAAATTTCACCAATGTTATGTGAAAGATCAAACCTACAGTGCTTGCAGAAGAAGAGCCCACAGTGGGGGTAACTGTTTGATTTACTAGTATCTGATAAGCAAAAGCTGGAGACATCTCTTGAGAAGTGGATAGAGAACTAATATTGCGTCACAGATTCATAATTTGTTCATACTTATCTCTAGGATGAGTAATAGGCATAGATGTGACTTCTCTTGGTGTTGGAGTAGGCTCACAAGGTGCAGGTGTGACTTCTCTTGGTGTTGGAGTAGGCTGACAAGGTGCAAGTGTCTGATTTTGTGGTTGTGTACAAGAAGATGACTTATTAGCTGAGAGTCCAAGAAGCTGACGATACCGCGACTGCAATTTTATCGATACTAAGCTACTTGGTACAACCTTATTTTGTTCTTGAGTTGACCAAGTTCCATATGAATCACCTGCATTCAATTTGACATTAGATTTCAAAGTACATATGCATCAACCATATTTAAAGACAACATGAAAAACCGACATGCTCTCAATAATGGAATTGTTTGTAGTCAATTATCAACAATTCAACAATGACAAGAAGTTATTCAAAACCAAATGCATTTCCACTTTTTCACTTGAAACACAACAAGAAAATGTTGCTTAAGATAAAGTTTATTGAGAAAACATATAGTGACCAAGAAAGATTCAAGCTTAATGTTGAAGAATTAAATTCCTAAACACTACAAGTGACTTCTAGAAACCTATTAGTTTGATTTGTGTGTTTGTTTCAATTCTTATGTGTTTCATTTACTTTCATTATACTTTTTATTTTCACCAAATCAGTTTATAGTACTCATAAGTAAGTGCTATGCCACTATGTTCCTCTCTTGTAAACATATTGGTGATGATTAGCATCTATCATTTATAAGGGTATACATGTCCTATCATTTATAAGGAAATGTACTAAAGTATATGTGGGAGGGCTGAAGTGAGTAAATTAAGAAAAGTACATGTTCTGTCATTTATAAGGGTATACATATCGAAGTTGGATAATCAATGTAAGAAAGTGCAGCTATGAACTCATATGGTATCTAAGACAAAGTCAATTAATGGGATTGGTTCATTACAGTCCCCTTTAGACAATATGTGAATATCAGCAGGTTTGAGATTCAATGCAACTGTTAATTTGGTGCTCCAATTATAGAGGTAATTGTCTACCAAATGTACAAACACTTGCATCATATTGACAATGAAAATTTAATAAGCCCAAATGGAGATTTGTTTCAAGCTTTGTTTATCAGGTGACATACTCGACTTTCCAGTCAAATGCTAAGGACTTTGGAGGTTTGAGTGAAGCATAGTTAAGATTCAAACAAATAAATTCAAGTTTACCATAAATCAAGTCTTCCTCTAACGTCTTACAAATCTATAAATCTAAAGTTTAGAAGATCATCGAAATATATCTGCAAATTGCTGAAGATGTCAACTGAAATTTCTTTATCTGCAAAACAAGTTACAACAGCTATATATAAAGAAGATGTAACAGCATAGTTCTTGTACTGACGAGGTAAATTCATGATTTCGGGTTGAGAAATGCACAAATAATATGTATCCATAAACAACAGCCACAAATAATCACATAATTATAGTTTATGCACAAATAATATCTATCCATAAACAGCAACCACAGATGATTGAACAGAGACATATCTATGCTTTCAAAATATGGAGTGCATATGATATATGAAGTTGGAGGTTTGTAAAGCCACAAAGCTTTAAACCTCTTTTCTTTGAATGCCTTCCAGGATTATCTGAAACTATCTTGAAAAGTTGGAGGTTTGAAAAGCCCCTACTGATGATGTGTTGGATATGGAAGAGGAGAATATTTTTCTTGATGTTGCTTGCTTTTTCAGATCAAGGGAGAAGATAAACCATGTCAAAAGAATCCTAGAAGGCTCTTATTTGTCAGCTCATATTGGGATTAGTCTTCTAACTGATAAGTGTCTCTTACATATCTCAAATAACAAGTTGGAAATGTTTACATGCTTTGTTATAGAACTGATAATGTGAGCAAGCACTATTCTCTTGTTCCATTATGGTGACAACATATTATTCCTTATCTAAACAGAAATAAGATAAGATACTGATATTGATTACATTATGCTTCTTCATTCTCTAATTTTCTCCAAGCCTTGTTCTTTAAGAATTAAGCAATGACATCTTTAATAGAATGTAAATAACTATCCAAAGGAAATTCTTATTAAGCAATGACATCTTTAAGGAATGACTAGTATTTAACTTTTTTTAATGTTGATGATCACATAAGTAAATATACACACCATAATTAGACTCTAATATCACTTGTTACAATAATTGAACAATCTTGCCATATCAACCTAATCATTCTGACATGTTAAATCTTTCTTTTGAACATAGTATTGAGATTCAAATTGAGTACTTATAGTTGATAGCTTCATCTAAGAAGAAAAAAGTTTTATAGGTTATTCGAATCAGTTTTGCCTTTATCACTTTAATTTTTAGGTTTTATTTCAAGTTATTCTATTAAAGAGAACCTTTGAAAAATTATAGAAAAGTATTTTGTTGCCTCATGATTTGATTTGATTTCCCAAGACCTTTTTTTTGAAGTTGTTTTTCTGATGTTCTTACTTATCTCCACCTTGCCTAGTGATAACCCTCCTTTTATCTCATAAAGGTCTAACCAGAATGGCCTCCCCTCATTAAAAATACTATGGTTTTTGTCTTTAAGGCTATGTTAAGTTTCCTTAGTTGAAAGTTGTTAGAGAGGTAAATTCTAAACCTCCTATAAGCTATATTGCTTCTTCACTTTTTGATGGTGAATCATTTATTAATCTTCCTTTAGATATATTGGTAATTAGACTAACTAAATGGTCATTTTCTTTTGGCTTTTTATAAGATAAACAACCTTAGTCATATTGCTAGTACAATTGTTGTTTCTATTGGCATGAATTAAATCACAACTCCAATGAAAATAATAGGATATACTAAAATCTGTGTTAAAGTTTCTTTTGAAAAAGAACTGCCTAATGTTATCAAACTAAAGAAACTTAGTTATGACAGAAACCAATGTCTTATCAGTGGAAGCCTCTAGCCAAAGTAGAAACAAAATATAGTAGCTAGTGGTAAATGGTTTGTTAATTAAGTATTTTGAGTTAATAGGGGTACATGGGAACTCATTTAAATGCTAAGCAAGAAGAAAATATGCAAGTTAATTTTAAAGATGACTTTGTGAAATGTACTCTAAAAATAAAAGTTATCAATGAAATGTACTCTAAAGGTAGAGGTATTTTTTCGCATCAATAGAAAGAAATAAAATGGAACCATAGGGAAGGGAAGAGCATATGTGGTTTTTGGTGAAAAATTACATATCTTTCATGTTTTTAAAAATGGATATGTGATGTGCTAGCTCTAGTACCTGATTTGTAAGCAAGTTAACTAAAAGCAAACTAAATTTCAGTTCTTACCAATGGATGTATGGAATTCTAAGGTGGTAATTGGTCTCCCTATTTCTAATCAGCAGTTTTAGCAAGATTCGAGGCTTGAATATATTCCAAGGTGGTAATTAGTCTCACAAGTTAGATAAGCTATGCCACAACAATTTGAGAATAGGAACATAAACCTTAAGATGAATGTAACACCCCACTCCCGAGTGACCCGAACCCGATATCGTTGGTGATATCCGAGTCCGTGCCCCGCGAGGGTGGC
>JAOQMR010000009.1:8978754-8989070 GCA_027563865.1 Erythroxylum pelleterianum | reverse complement strand
TTAGGACTAGGAGAGGAATTATAATCATAAGGGATGATGGAGAAGTGGGAGAAGCAAGTGACTCAAAGGAAAAGGAATCTATATAACCACCTAAAAAGTCTAGTGATGAGGGTTTTAAGTATGTTATAAGGTGTGAGATGTTTGTTACTAAGAAGGCATCAAGTCTTCAAATCAAAGAAGATGAGCTAGAGACATAGAGAAAAAATATATTCCATAATAAATGTCATATTCATAACTAGATATGTAGACTAATTATTAATGGATGAAATTGCACAGATGATAGAAAAAATAAACCTATAAAAAATCTGGAATCACCTTCAGTGACGGTTTCTTGAGCCGTCACTGAAGGTGATTCCAGATTTTTTATAGGTTTATTTTTTCTATCATCTTTTATAAATATTAGTGTCTTTAGCGTAATCTTTCATAGTCTTTAATTTGTAACTGAAGTTAAATAAAAGGGGGAAATCTTTGTCAATTTTTAGTCTTCCTACAATTCCCTTCTCGATTCAAGCTCCTCCTTTTGTCTCTACCCTATTGATAAAACGTATTGAAAATGGTTTTGAATGACAAAAGTTGTATTCAATTAAAGATAAGTATTTTGCCTCCAAACTTACTTTAACTCCAAATTTTGTAATCACCCTAAGCTTATATGTAATGGTTTCTTGAGCCTCGCTGACGATGCGTCCAGGATGAGAAGAAATGGTAGCCACTGAGCGAGAGCAGGAGGAAGAGGATGAAAGGAAGCGAAGCTTAAGGGCTCCGGACTGCAGCAAGCGGAGAAATCTATGGATACCTTCAGTTCCAAATTAAACACCAACTTCAAGCTTTAGAAAATCAAAAACGAAGATAAAAGAGCAGTGGGCATCGGAATGTACCTTAGGAATCAACGTGCGTGGAGGAGCAACGGTGGCGACGTTGAGAGGGGATTTGAAGGCATCTGCTTTCGTTGAGAGAGCGCAGAGAGTGGTTTATGAGTGGGAGGCGCAAGATAAACCAGCTTTGAACCCAACGTTAATTAGTTAAATGACCGAGTCTTGATTTCTTTACCAACTCTTCCCCAACGTTTGGTTCACAATAACATTGTAATATGTATTTGGCCACGTTTTAATTGTACAACGTCTCAATTAGTACATCCTTTCTGCGTCGTTTTAATACAACGTCGTAGAAACCTTAACCTTTTCCTAATGTTTCAAAAACGTCACGATAAGGTTATACAATCTGCGACGTTTCCTCAGTCAAACATCGCAGATTGTCTTCTTTTTTTGTAGTGATGATAGAGGACTGAAAGAAGCCTTAAAACCCTAATATAGCCATAAGGAATGAGGAAAAATCCAGGGACGTGCTAAGTGATGGAGACTAATGGATTTAGAAGGAAAAGAATCATGTTACATTTGATTATGAGGAAGTTACGAATCGAATTAAGATAGTCCAAATGTTGTGAACAATGAATGCCTCAGATGCTCTTCCCTTAAGCCGTATAGTCCATCTAACTTCCTAGTAATGGAGGATGCAGAAGAGATTAGTTAAGGTGAATTCCAAAATCTTAAAGGGATAAAGTCATTAAAAGGAAACAAATCCAGGGGATTAAAAGTTAAAAACCTTTTTAAATGAATAATATGGAGTGTAAGAGATTTATATTACCCTGGAAAGCTTCATGCTTTGAGGGATTTTTGTCTTTATAGAGAAGCCATTAGTTTTGTGACTATTAGAAACTTAGGTAAGGTAGAAGAGCATGGATATGTAAGGTATTTAGGACCACATTTAAACTTCATTTCAAACCACCAGTTTCATTTCTAAAGCAAAATAATTATTTAGTACAACTTTAGTATAGTCAAAGTTGAACAAATTGATACAAATGATCAAGTTATGCATGTTGCAATTCAATTCATCTAGGAGGATACCAAAGTTTTTGACTCTTTAGTCTATATTTCAAATTAACCTTTCAGAGAAAGCTACTATGGAAAGCCTTGAAAGGAAGCAGTTAAATTTCCAAAGGCCTTGGAATATAATTGAGGACTTAAATAACATTCTTTGCAGATCTGAAGCTAATGCACACTTCAGTCTAAGAAACTAATTAGAGGACCTTAACGAGTGTGTACAAAAACTAAAAATTATTGATTTGTGATATGAGGACAATTTGTATACATAAAGCAACCAAAAAGATTCCAGTTGGCATCGCAATAAAAAATTGGATAAGGTAATGGTTAACCTTGAATGACTCATAATTTAAAAAAAAAAGCATAGTTTATGAAGCCCATATTCAAACACCACTTCCTAATCAAAATTTATGAGTTATTCAACAAAATCAGTAGAAGATGCCATTTTAGATTTAACAACTTCTATGCTCAAGATGAAAGGTTCCAAAAACATATTCAAACAAGTATACAAGACAATAAGGAATATAATTATGTTTTGAAATTGAAGGGTATAAAATAAAAGCTCAAAAGACTGAATGAAAGGAGAGCTAAGAGTACAAGATAAGCTATTGACACTTTTAAAGAGAAATTATATGATATTCAACAAAACCATTTTTGTAATCGTGGAAGTAAGACTCTATTAAAGGATGAAAAGGAAACATTTAGTAGGTACTAAAATCAATTAAGGATTACTCCTCACTTCTCAAGCAAAGAGTTATAATTAATTGGCTCAAGGAAGAGGAAAGTAACTCCAAATTCTTCTACATCACCATGATTGCTTGAAAGAATACAAATAGAATATTTTCAGTCTTGACACAAGAAGGAATATCTATTTCTATCCAAGAAGCTTTAATGGAGGAAGCTATAATTGGCTAAAAGAAGGGGAAAGAAACTCCAAGTTCTTTTATAACACCATAATTGAAAGAATACCAATAGAATATGTTTAGTATTAACACAAGAATGAAGATTTACTTCCAACCATGAAGCTTTAATGGAGGAAGTTATCAAGTTTTTAAGAACTCAATTGGCTTTAATTCATCAATTACCTTCTTAGTTCAATCCCTCAAACCTTGCATCAATTGCCATATTAGCAATGAAGATTTTGATATATTTACTAGATCATTTGAAGCTTTATAAGTGTAGAGAGTTGTCTTTCAAATGAATGGCTAGAAAGTTCCTAGAATTGATGGTTTGAATGGGTAATTCTTTCAAAAAGCCTAGCCACAAGTGAAAAACTTGGCGACTGAAGCAGTATTGGAGTTCTTTAACAAGGGAGCTTTATTTAGAGAAATCTATAAAACTTTCCTCTATTTAGCCCCTAAAAACCTCAACCTTTATTTCTTTGCACAGACTTATAACATGTTACAATATCATCTATAAAATAATTTCAAATATGCTAGCTAATTGGTGAAGAATAGTTCTTAAATTAGTGATTAGTAAGAACTAAGATGCATTCATTGCAGGAACGCATATTTGCTATAATTTTCTATTTGTTAAAGAAATCTTGAAGGGTTATCCGGGGAATTATGAATCAATGTTGACTTCAACAAAGCACTTGATAACATCAGCTAAGACTTCATTCTTTAAATACTTGAGGTCCTTGGATATCCATGTAAGTTTAAAGAATGGATTAGGTGTTGCATCACCAATAAATCTTTTAGTATGCTCATTAATAGAGTTTCAAATGAATATTTTAGAATAGGTAAGGAACATAATTAGGGGGATCCCTTATCCCCATACCTATTTATTCTCTATGTTATAGTGACTAGGTTGTTGAAGCATAACATATCAAGGAATCTTGACTTTAGGTTTCACAGTAAGAGTATTCAACCTATATTTCGCCGATGACTTGCTTTTTCTCTAAGACACAGGTCAATTTTATTAAGATCTTGATGCCAACATTGAAGCACTTTAAAAAGCTCTCAGTTTTGGACATTAACCATAATAAAAGCCACATTATCCTCTCAACTATTGTTAATCAACTTACTGAGAGACTCTTAACTATAAATGGCTTAGAAATCAAACAATCCTTATGATTTTCCTAGGACTGCCTTTAGCCGCAAGGAGATTACCCTTCAAGGATTGTTTTCTACTAGTAGAGAAGATTTAAGGGAGAATTGGAAGCTGGTCAAATAGAGCCCTTAGAAGGAAGATTACAACTGATTAAATCTATTCTAAAGTCTATACACATTTATTAGGTCACAATTATACAAATCGTATATTATAGTACACAAAATATTGTTCCTGTAAGGATTAAATTAGCCACCTAATAATTTAAATGTAGCTTATCTAAGGTAACAAAATTTGAATTAATTGAAATTAAAATAAATTAACTAAAAATAAAATAAACTAAGAAAACTGAACAAAAGAATCAGTAAAGATAACAATAAGAGCAAAGTTAATCAACAATGGAAACTTCAGGGTCATTTTATCCATATTTTGTCTTCCTTCTATCTTGGTAATTCAACTGTGTTTGATCTTGGATATCTGTTGAGCAAGTTTTAATCTTATAAAACCCTCAATATTTCGTAAGCGCACGGGTTGTAGCATAGTATATGAGGAGTTGATCCCATGAGGGATTAGTGAACTAATTGAATCCTAATTTGTCCAAGGCTCAAAAGTGGAATTAAAATGAAAATAAAAATGAAATAGAAAAGTAAACGATCGAATATGGAGTTATTGAAATGAAAATTATAAATTAACGCAAGAAATCAAATTTGAGCACCACCAATTGACAATTGAAATTCAAACAAGGAAGATTAACAAATTTTGAGAAAAAGGGATTTATTCTATCATCAATGCTAACTTAGTCACTTTTGTGTTAATGCTGTGTCGGTTCTATACTTTCAAAGGGTGGATTAGTCTCTTTCGAGTTATAATCACTAAGCCCTAAATCATAAACCCTAATTAAGTTAAGTTACCGAACATGTAATCTCTCGATTAACAAAACAACCCATAACCTAATTAGTTCTTAAGCGTTCCAATAAACAACCAGGTCCTCACATGAAATCTCTCTTTGTATAATTGCTGATTTGATTATTTGCATGATCTATTAGATTGTCTATCTCTCATTAACCAACCTAATCATTTTGCATTCAGTTCCATCTCTCGATTTATTATTGAAGCAAACAATTACAACAATTAATTACCACACGTAACATCATTAACGACACAAGCAACTAGATTAACATTAAATTAAGTATAAGTCCTTAAAATAAGTTAGAACATCACCAAGGTTCGTCAACATCAATTCCATATCATACATCAAATGAACGAAATAAAAGATGGAAAGAAGAAAAAATAACTTGGGAGGACTGGAGGTTGAAGTAGTAGCAAAAGCTCCACCTTCTCTTTCTTCTTCTCTCTCTTCCTTCTTCCTCTTCCTTAGCTTTTCCCAAAGTGGCAAATGGAGGCTCTCTTTCGTTTAGATCATTTCTCTTGTCTTATATAGTCCTTTACAAATAAGGTTTTACCCTTGCCTAAAAGTTCGAAATAACTTACAAAAAGTTAAGTTCAGGAGGTCGGTTTGTGTTTGTCATTGCATAGGTCAAGATCATCAGCTTCTATCACGATTGTGGCCTGAGTCCTCCGTCGAGCATCCTCCAAATCTTCTCCGTTCTTCGATATTTGATCTCAAACACTAACAAACACATCAAAGCACCTTAAACACACAAAATTAAAGCTTAATAGCATGCCCTAACCTACATAATAGTCAAAACATAAATATTTAACCAACTAACAAAATTTTAAACCTAAACATGCATGAATCAATTAATTAACAACTAAAAACATGCTAAATGCCTACTAAAACAACATGCAACCTACAACTATCAATATCCTAAGGTTTTGATTATCCTCTCTTGAGATCTAACCAAATAATCTCAATTAAAATAGATGACAGTTGAATTGCAATCTTTTGATTCATAAAACTACTCCTAACCACTCTATTGGATTTAAAGTAATCCTAAGAATAATTAACTCACAATTAAGATTTCTCTTCAATTGCTTATTAACCTGATATTTGCAACTCACAATTAAGATCTCTGGATTTTTTATCAAGCATAAGTATGAAAAATACCACAAAGAATCATATATTGAATTTAATGAAGTAAAGGTCAACAAAACAATTCATGCATTAACCCTAATATAGATTTAGAATCCCATAATCTTGTTAAAAACAAAAATATTTAGAACTGACATTCAAGAAAATTAAATAAAATAAGAAACTAATGAATAAGCTTGAAAGCCTTGATATAGAAATTCTGGAAGGTTATAATTGACTTGATGTTTCCATTATTTGATCTTGTTCTTTATCTTATGTAGAATATTTATGCATTTTTCCTCTTCCTTTTCAGGTCTCTCTTATGACTCTCATTGCTTCTTTCTGAATTCAGACGCTTCTATTATGCCTTTTTATTTAGCCTTCTTATTATCCTCATATATTAGTGAACAAAGGTTTCTGTTATGTAGGTGACCATATATCTCAAACAATAACTTAATTCATGACTTTACGTGATTACAGAGACTTACATGAGCAACATATATGGCCACGTATGTTCCACACACAGGGATTGTGTCTTTGAAGCTTTACACATTTACAGTGACTTACATGGTCACTGTACATAGCCATGTAGGTAGACAATTGCTCCAATTCTTCGATTTCATGCCACTATTTCACCTAAATACATCTCCTTTTGGACTATAAAGTCAAAATTTACCTAAAAACACACTTGAAAGGACCATAAATACTATAAAGCTCTTAAATAAATATCAAAATAAATTAAATATAGGTACATAAATATAGACAAATAATTGTCTACCAAACATCCGCACACTTAAACTTTTTCTTGTTCTTAAGAAAATCATAGTCTAATTCATCAAACTTACAGCATTCATCTTTTGGTAACCTTAACCAGTCCATCCATACTCTTCATCATCATATCATATCAATCAAATTACCATACAATTAGATTTTAAGTCATTATAGAACCAACCTTCATAAGTCAATATCAAGGGCAATCACATAAAAAATATTTTTGAAATCAAAAGGAAAAATTTTTACACCCTCACTAAGGTTTCACTCAATGCACTCAAAGTGTTTTGGGTGGAAAATGTAAGAACTCTCAAATCAACGAATAGAAGGATTCTTAACCACAAGCTTACAATAAATCATATCTCCACCACTTATAAGTAAAATAGAAACAAAAACCAAATTTCATACTGCAAGTTTTTAATGAGGCTTAAGTTAAGGTATGATAGGGATAATAAAAGGGTGATCATATTAAAGGAAATTTACATAAACAAAATTACATGAAGCTTAATTCTTCTCAATATAGGTCCTACACACCATAATTCCATTGTTACCATAACTTTAACATTATTTATTTATTTATTCTTGTAACATATATTATTTATGCTATTTAATTTTTTTGAGCATCTATCATATACCAACAATTGAAGAAATATTGAACCTTTTACAAATTTAAGTTTCAAGCAATAAATAAACATAAATAGCCTTTAAGGTTCAAAATAAAAAGGCTTCAAGAAAAATAAGGTAAAGGCTAATAATGTGGTTATAAACAATGAAAAGGCTAAGTCTCAAAATTGGTTACTCCTAAGGGATAAAATATGGTAGGATGATTATCACGAAAGTAGACTAAACAAAGTTTCAATCTAAATGTCTTTATCATTTCAATGTTTCTAATTTAACAAATGTGATCTTGATATGAATAATAAAAGAAAATTCTAGAATTATCTGACTATGCTTAGTAACAAACATGAAATAATAATATAGCTTAAAATAATGATGTGTTTGCTTTTAGGCTTTAAAACTAAAAAAATATCATGTTTGTAAATAATATGCAATTTTCATTTAAATTGATTATTGTAATGATTACTAAAAATATAACTTATACAACAGTCTATTATAACATTCATCCTTTTTCATATTTATTACATTCAATATTCAATAAGATCTTTGAGGGAAAAGTACAACTAACTAAGGATATTCCAAATTCCTTGTATATTTACTTAAGATAATACAGAGGCTTATAAGCATATTTTTAAGGGTAAGAATAATGAGAACAAGTATCATGTAGAAGCCAGATGTACAAAGGTGTGTAAGCCAATAGATGAAGGGTGTTTGGGAATCTTTCTAATAAAATTATAGCGAACAAAGAATCCTTTTGGGTAAAATGGATTCATAGTTATATATTGAAAGCTATGAGCATTTAGGGATTACCTAATAAAAAAACTCACTCTTGGTTCTTATTCCAACTTTAAGGATAAGGTAATCCTTTAAGTAAAATACCAATTATAGTATCTGGAAAGGAGAAATAACTTCTATTTGGTATGATAACTAGGGACTAATGGTCCTTTGATAAGGGACCAAGGTATAGTTTAGATTTTGAAGAGCATCTTAAAGGAGGCCAGGGTGCGTATATAGGTTGATTAAAGACAAAGAAGTGGTTATCTTAAGGAACTTAAGAACTTGATCCCCTATTATAGGCCTAACTCTCAGGTATAGGACTATTATATCTAAACAATCAGATAAATGGGAAGTTTACAAAAAAAGCTTGCAGAGATTGGTTAAACATAAAAGGTGAGTTAGTATAGAACAAGGTCATTATATCTAAAACATTCACTTTTTTGTGTCTCCCTATGAAGAATAAAATAAGTAGCATAGATAGACTACATTATCATAACTTATCTAGTATTTGTATGCCACATAAGAAAGACAAAAATCTATGGTACAGTTGTTCTATAAGAAACTCAATATTGGACCCTAAACTTTTCTTGGAAGATTAGAACTATTAAATGAGAAATTTTGGTGATTAGGCACAAGTAAAGAAAAAATGAATGAAAAAGCTTTGAACCAAGAAGATGATAGACAAGAGTAAAGTAGGGAATGAGAAATGTGGAGAGATTCATGATTTGCTATGGTGTTTTTGGTGGATAAGAGATTTTGAAATGGGAAGAATTAAGGTTAAAGTTAGAAGTGAAATGAAAGAAAAAATGAAGTTGAATATGTGTAGTAAGTTGATGAAGAATATGTATATAGGTGTATGTTCTGTTATTCGTGTTCATGATTAATCATGGATTATAATTTCTTCATGGAGGCTATTGATTTGAAGTGAAGTTGAGAATGAAGAGTAAATGCAGTAGAAAAAGGTGATCTTAGCATGATTTGTGTTAAGGAAAGATTTTGAAACAAATTGGTAGTTGATCTGGAAAATGTTCACTGAGTATGCTTCACTCTTTTAGCTGCAACGTTTTCTCTAGTTGTCCAAACAAGATGATTCTTAATTTGGATTACACTAGAGATATATGGCTACATTACTTATGAAGACATTGAATTTCAATTATGCCTCTAAGAGTCTTAAAATTTCATGAAGTTGAGAACTGGGTGCAGTGATGAATGTAAAATTCGTCTTTGTAGTTTAGGGAAAATTTGGGATTGATCTAGAGAGATTTTGGCAAAGTTATCTTCTAGAAAGTTGTAAATCTTGTTTTTATCTTTCCAATGGTATATAGTATGAAATTTGTGGACATCTAAGTCGAAAGTTGTGGTCCTTATGAGTAGAGATGATCTGGAGAGTGTCGATAATGATTTAGAACTTTTGGGGATGTGAGGAATGTTAAGTCAAAATAACTTCACGTCTAATAATTTTTGTGGCAAGAAAAACTAAGAAGGAAGGAAAATGAAGAAGGAAGCAAAACTAAGAAGGAAGCAAAACGAAGAAGGAAGAAAAAACTAAGAAGAAAGAAAAGAAGGAAGCAAAACTAAGAAGGAAGCAAAACTAAGAAGGAAGCAAAATTGAGAAGGAAGCAAAACTAAGAAGGAAGCAAAACTAAGAAGATACAAAAGTAAAAAGATACAAAAGTAAGAAGACACAAAAGGCAAAAGGAAGAAAACACAGAAGATAGAATTTGTCTTCTAGGTCTGCATGAAAGTTGTAGCTCTTGAAGTTCTCTTTCGAACCATCTAAAGAACACCTTAATTAGAAATTTCTAGAGAAAGATATGGTTGTTTCCCTGAAACAAGTTTAGTATGATTGAGGGCAAAACCATGTTTGATTCTTTGACCATAACTTTGAAGTGAATCACACGTTAATATAATGATAATCAAATACAGAAGAAGGGGGGGGTTGAATTGTGATAACTTTTTTGTTAACCCTTTTTTAAAGAAAACTATTAGAACAAAGACTTGTTCAGTTCGGAATTACTTTAACTCTTGTTAGTAAGCGTTTTTCTAAAACTTGCGTATTAGAGATATCGAAAATCACAGTAATGAGATAGAGAGTTAAGAGAGTTTGACACAGTGATTTTTATACTGGTTCACCCCAAACCGTGGGCTACGTCCAGTCCTCAGATAACCTTCTGAGATTTCACTAACTCTCA
>JAOQMR010000009.1:8922293-8948324 GCA_027563865.1 Erythroxylum pelleterianum | reverse complement strand
TTACATTGAAAGAGATGTATTTGCAAATATTGACAATGATCTTGTTATGAAAAGATTTCAATCTATGAAAAGTAGGCAAGGATCATTGTAATTTTAACTATTTTATATTCTTAATAAAACTTTGTTTTGTTATTTAGTTTTGATATGAAAATTTTTGTAAAATTTATATTTTATTTGGGCCCCCTATCTCAAATTTCTGGTTCTGTCATTGTCTTGAAGTCTTGTTTCAAAACATCCAAAGAAAACCTCAATCAGAAATTTCTACAGAACTTTATAGCTGTTTCTCCAAAACAGGTTCAGTATGATTGAGGTCAAAAACATGGTTGCTTCTTTTGACCATAGTTTCTTCTCTAGACCTCCAAATGACTTGATTCTTGAACCATTGGTTTCGTAAGACTTTTCTATATATCTCCATAAAAAATCGAAGCTATCTGAAATGAAATAAGAAAGTTTGAATGAAAAGAGTGAAACGGGTACAGTGAATGTGTTCTTGAATAATATGAACTGGTGTTATCCCATTGAATATACTTCAGTATTTTGATGATTAATAAAGCTCTACTGACCCAAATGAGATGTTTCTAATTTGTGGTAAACTAGAGACATGGAGCTACAAATGTTATGAAGAAATTGGAATCTAATATCGTCTCTAAGATGTTTAAATTTCATATGAAAGTTGTGCATAGCATACTGTTTTGGACAAGAGCATTCCAAAAATGTTTGAAGTATATCTCTCGAAACACTGAATCAAATTGAGTAATTTTGGAGGCATTAGAAATTTAAGTCAATGGGGGACATTTTCTAGAAGAAAGTGTTATGTCAGAATGCTCAAGGGTATTTTTGGCAGGACACTTAAGTTTAAAAGAACATAAGCCTATAAGGAAGGATAAAATGGACTTTTTGGCTCATTAAGGGTATAATTGGAAGAAGAAGTATTGTCTTGCATTTTAAGAAGGGAGAAGAACGAAAATGGAAGGGTAAGCATAAGAGAATAACGAAAATGAATGAGAAAAGAGATAAGAGAGAGGGAGATATGAAGAAAAGAAGAGAAAGAAAGAAAGAAGAGAAACAAGCTAGGGTTTCAACTTTGTTAGCCCTCAAGAGATATTTTGAGGTTGTTCAAGAAGAGAAAAAGGTAGAGGAAGACAAGAGCTTTCTTTTGAGCTAAGGATCCCTTCATTTAGTGAAGAATGAAGGTAAGATCATTTTGAAACTTTTGAGTCTTTGAAAGGATTTTTGTTCATGGAGTTTAGAAAATGTTTGGGTTTAAGTATTTTGAAACCAATTTTAGTGATTGTGCTTTGAGGAATTTTCGATTGAAAACCCTATTAAGTGGGATTTTGTTATTGTATAAAGGGATCAAGAGAGACAAGAGGAACAAGAGAAGAAGCATTTTGAGCAAGTCAAGTCTTTAAGCAAGGAAATCAAAGTGGGTACATATTTATAATAAAGTAAAGAAGCTACTACTGTTTTCTTTAAATCAAAACAAAGTTTTCTGATTTTATTCGCATCATAAGTTCTGCATTATTGTTTATGAATGATTTGTGAAATGTGTTATATGTTTGTTACATGATTTGAGTGATATTTTGAAAAAGATGCATGTTTATGAAATCATATTTTCAAGAATGGTTTTCAAGATATACGTCAAGTATATGATAAGCAAGTTTTCAAGAAAAGTGTCATTTTGGGCAACAAGTTTACAAGATTTTGAAATCTATGTATTATGTGGGTTTGTGGTAGTCCCTCAAGAACCGTCACATGCATGTTGACTTAAGTTAAAGGCTTCTCCCACCAGCCCGCTTGTGGCATGGAACTCCCTCAAGGACTCCCTCAAGAATTTATGACTACACAGGACCATTTCGATGGAAATGTGTAATGCGTCATGTTTTGGACTTACCCAAACCATTCTGATGTGTTTATGTGCTCATGTTATGTTTGATCAAATTTGATGCATTCATGATTTGTGACTTATGGATTTTTGGCCGCAAGCTTAGGAAACATGTGTTTATGAACTCAAAGAAAGTTTTCTAAGACAAGTAAAATGTTTTCAAAAGTTTTGTTTATTCTTTTTATTATAAATTGTTTCCCACGAGCTTTCAAGCTCACCCACTCTTTGTCCCATCCTCAGGTGATAGCTAAGAGATCAAGTGATCAAGAGCCTAAAGGAATTGTTTCTTTTGCTATTTTGTAGTTCTTGTACCTTTTGTAATTTGAGATTTCGAACTATGTTGTATTGTGGCTTGAGATGCCATTGTAGCTTTGTAAAACTCTTGTTTGAGTGTAGGGAAATGAGAATGATGAAATTAGTTGTAAGTATTGTATTAAAGAGTGAGGAAGGAAAAAAAATTGAGAGTCTTATGATTTCCGCAAGAAGATGAACCGATGATGGTCAAGGAGGTTCCATAGGATTAAGCTCACGTTCATGATCCGAAGTTGGGCTCCGGAAACGGTGCTCAACAGTTGTGTATCAGAGCAAGAAGAGATTACAAGGGACCACGCTCAAGTATGATGGTATTTTGTTAAGAGGTTGGGTTTCAGAAACGAGACCCAACATGAGTGGTATCAGAGTAAGAGTTGGGTTCCGAAATCGGGACCTAACATTATTAATTTCCTAATTACATTATAATTAATAAATTGATGTAAATATAATATATATATATATATATATAATTTTAAAATATACTTTTTTTAAAGATCTTTGCTCCATACATTT
Organism: Erythroxylum pelleterianum; assembly: GCA_027563865.1. Classification (NCBI taxonomy): domain Eukaryota; kingdom Viridiplantae; phylum Streptophyta; class Magnoliopsida; order Malpighiales; family Erythroxylaceae; genus Erythroxylum; species Erythroxylum pelleterianum. Next base: position 8,945,614 of record JAOQMR010000009.1, on the reverse strand, counting down.
TTTAAATCCAACTAAATAAAACTTATACTCCAAATCTTAACGAATCTGAAATTCATATATACTTCCTACAATTAATACTTTTTTAATTATACTTAAATAACAATTAATTAATATTTTTCAGTTCATAATAAACAGTTAATGTTTTTAACTATCTAATCAATTAATTTTTATTCACCCTTCATATTAATTATTATTACCTTATATTATTTTAACCCTTAATTAATAACAAACTTAATCAATAACAAAATATTTTACATTTTTATATTCTACATTTTATATTTTCAATATAATATATTTAAATCTTCTTTATAAAATTTGCCTTGTATATTTAAAATTTTTATTATTCGATAACTACTCTTTCCTTACATTATAATTCACTAAATTAATTGGACATTATTACCGTGGATCACGCAGTTTTATTCTGCTAGTTTAACTATAATTATGAAGTTAAATCCGATCAAGTTGGAATTATTATTATTTTAAGTCCGGTTGGGTAACATAGAGTGGAGTTGAAAATGGCGCGTGATGTGAGTGGGGCACACTATTCTATCCTTTGTCAAGAAAAACTGCCACCTTCTACACCGCCGCTGCTGCTGACAGAGAGAGAATCTTACACTCAAAATATATATATTGTAATGAATCATGATTTCACTAACTAACAATAGTAATAATAAAAACAACATAGTCGCTATCTTCAACGGGGACCTTTCGCTCGTCTGTCTAATTTTCTCTGCATCTGTCATCCCCAGACGCACAAAAATCATCTAAATCTGAGACCAAGCTTGTGCTTTGTTTGTTACCCTTTTCCTGGCGTTGTCAAATGACGATTAGGTCGTTCTTAAACAGAGCTTCAAGAGCTGTCCATGGTTACTCTGCTCCTTCTAAATTTCTGCTTCTCTTTACTCTCAGGTTAACAGTCACCTCTCTGTTCTGTTTACTGGAAGCATGAAACAGTTCTTTTATAGGAAAATAAATCATCGCAACTTTGCCCTTGACAATGGTCAATGTAATGTAATTAGTTTAAAAACTGAATGCTGCTTTGGTTTCTTTAATGTATTCATATGTATCTGTGTATTGTGGAAAACTTGATCTCTTAATATCCCCTGGCTTACCCGTACGAAAGGGTCACTAAGCACAAATCGAACTTGATGTAAGTGGCTTGACTTTTCATTTTCTCTTATTTTTCGTTTTTTCCTCGGATGCATCTGAAGATTTTTGTTTGTTTCTTGTCTACATGGTATGGATTTTAGCTCATTTCGTTGGCATGCACACATAAACATAAATAGAGAGAGAGACATACAGTGGTCTGTTGATGGTGTGGCTACACATTGAGGTATACTTGAGAGAGATATCAGTTTTCATGGAACGGTTATTACAAAAAATTCTCATTATAATACACAACTTAGTCTAACAATAACATAATTACATACACATACAGTGCTCTTATGTGTATTTAATTGGGAGGCAGTAACCGAGATCTCTACGAGAGTTTGCAAGTTGAGTTGATGGTTATGCAGATGTCGTCCAACAGTTCCTTCTTGATGAACTCTTTGATGACAATGTGCCAATTACATATGCTGAATTTTCTAAGCTAGTTATTCCCATAAACATACAAACTACAATCTCTCTTAGTTCTTTGTTGCCTGTATTGAGCATAAGTATGGACAAGAATGTGATAATGGATCTATGACAATTCTTGCATAAGGTAAGCTCAAAGGAAAAAGGAAATCAGAGTGATCGTTTTCCTGGTTTGAGACATTGTCTTAGATGGAGATTCCTCAGCTCAATCTAATCGTAGCCGCATGTATTGATTGAATATTTGAATTTGCTTTATTAAGTACCAACATTTTCCTGATTGCTATCTTTTGTTCTTCTCAAAGTTTTTATTTCGGGAACCTAAATGAGAAATTTGTCAATTATAAAGCATTAAAAAATTCTTTAAACAACTGACTCAAATGTAATACAGCAGTTGGAAGTGAAGATCTTAATTGGTTGTGCTTTTTCCCTAAACTAATGAGTGTATCCACATTTACCTAGACTTTCAGTGTTGAAGTTTTAGCTTGTTGTGGTTATGTACAATGATACTTGGTGATTGAAAAAATATGATACATATTGCTTCCTTTTCTTTTTGAAAGAAGGCATTTATACTTCTAATTGTTTAGGATGAGAGTTCATCTTCTATTTAATGGTCGCCTGATACTCTGCCTTTTTTTCTAAATGTCTATTGTACTGAATGACATACCAAATCTGTTGCTACTGAGAGTCGTAAACATAATAATGTTTGTTGAGGTGTATGAAGTATGCAACCTCGCAATAGGAAAGGAATTATCTCTGGCTTGGACATGTGTTCTCTAATTTAGATACTTCAAGTTCCACCATGTTTAATCATTATCCCTAATGTTAAGCTTTCTTTTGATCTACAGCAGTAGTGGAGGTCTAGTGGCATATTCTGAGTCACAATCAGATACTGGCACTTCACCTACTGAACTAAATCAAAACAAGTTCAAGAAAAAGAAAGTAGTAGTTCTTGGAACAGGGTGGGCTGGTACTAGTTTTATTAAAGACTTGGACGCATCTCTGTATGATGTTGAGGTTGTTTCACCTAGGAATTACTTTGCATTTACACCTCTATTACCAAGTGTTACCTGTGGAACTGTTGAAGCACGAAGCATTGTTGAGCCAGTCCGAAATATCATAAAGAAGGTAAACATGAACGAAGCAGGAATGCCTGTGTATTAAGTTTTTGTGTGTCAATATGCATTATAATGTTTTTCTGTTTACATGTCCTTTCCATCATCTTAACATGGCAGAGAAACGGAGAAATTAACTTTTGGGAGGCTGAATGTAGTAAGATTGATGCTGCAAATAACAGAGTTGTCTGCACAACTAATTTTGAGAATAACATGGTGGGTAGTGGAGATTTTACTCTGGAGTATGATTACTTGGTCATAGCTGTAGGGGCTCAAGTAAATACTTTCAACACCCCAGGTGTAAAGGAAAACTGCCATTTTCTCAAGGTCAGTTTGTTTGAGATGCATAGAGTGGGTATATCTCTCTATTCTTTGTGCAGCCAATCTTGATTAGTAATTGTTAATGGAACAATCAACTGTCATGTGATTGTATTCACTGTCTTCCTGGATAGGAGAGTTGCTCTTACAATAATTTCAGGAGGCCTTTAGTTCCTCATTTTTTTGATTGGAAGAAAGACTGCATTTGGTTCAGGATTTGGAGGATGCTCAGAAGCTTCGCAGAAGTGTGATTGATTGTTTCGAAAAGGCTGTGCTGCCTGGTCTAACTGAAGACGAGAGAAGAACTAACCTCCATTTTGTTGTTGTTGGAGGGGGTCCCACAGGTGTAGAGTTCGCTGCAGAGCTACACGATTTCATCCTGGAAGATTTAAGCAAAATCTACCTGACAGTGAAAGATTTGGTGAAAATAACTCTAATCCAATCTGGAGACCATATCTTGAACATGTAAGCTTAGATACCTCACTTTCTACCCCTAATGCTGAAAAAATAGCTTTTTGATATTCTTCTCGTTTGTATCATAGAATCTATCTTCCTTATATGTTGGTTTCCGTTAGTTTAACTAGAGTTAGGCACTTCCTGATAATGTGTTCATCGTTTTCCTGGGAGATCTAGTGAACCAACATAGATATAGTAGGCGCAATTTTAAGTATGCTTAGTATTACTTACTTTCATGTCGATAACCTAAACTTCAAAAACAAATTTGCAACATTGTCTTAATTCTTACACAAGTTTTCAGATTCTCCACTGTTACTAAATAATCATTAGATTATAACCCAAATTTCTTCAGTAACTTGTGCAATATTCGGAGGATTAGCAGAGAAGAAATAGATATGATAACTCTAATTTTCTGCAAATGAAAGAACCCCATGAGGTCAAAAGAGTTTAGACTTCAGATATATAGATGGAGCAATTCATACCTGCCAAAAACATGTATCAGTGTGACTGCTGAAACATACCTCTGTCTGAGTTAAGATATATAAGATGGAGTAATTCATAATTGTCAAAAACATGTATCAGTATTGCTGCTGTAACATACCTCTCTCTGCCATTGCTTCCTGTTTCTGCAGCGAAGATGTCACAAATGCAGTTGGGAGCATGTGATTATGCAAAGAGAGTTCCATAGATAAAATTTGAAATACATAGCATGGTCTTATACTTTTAGGATTTGTCAGAAAACGAAATGTAAATTTTGATAAAGAGAAAATATTATGTAAATCTTATTCAATTCCTCATAAATAATAAATACTAATATTTATAGGGTAGGGAAACTAATCAAAGTTTTAAATTAATAATAAAAGTACAAAAATACACTTAAATAGAAAAACTACTATAAAAGATAAAATAGCCTCTGAGTAAGTCAAAAGAATAACCATATTCACATGGTTAAGATGTTGTAAGACCAAGAAAGGACTTTCCATTAATATGTAATAAACTCCAAAACTCTTATTAGAATCAAAGGTTATGAACATTTGAAGTTAACATGTTTGTTTAGGACTTATGGCCATTTCAATTGGACTTCTGATTTAATCTACTTCAGGATCTCATCTGCTACATGTTCTACTTCAGTCACCTTCACTTGAGAAAAACTCAACCTCGAGTTATCCTAGGCACCTACGTACTAGGCTTAGTAATTCTAGCTCAACTTGAAGTCAAAAAGTTAGGCCGGGTTGACTGAGTTATGGGTTAGGCAAGCTTAGGGGGCCAACCCGAACGGCTTGAACCCCCTCCCCAAAAACTTGGTTTAACCTTGCAACATGATGTTGTTTTGATCTGTAAGTTTGTTACAATGGTATGAATGAAATGTGCAAGTATTCAGTACATTACATGTTTTGATATTGCATACTATCTAGGAAGTCCACGGCATAAGTATTGCACTAGGCAGAGTCTATTATAGATAGGTCTACTTTTGGGTATTGCACTTTTTGTGGGGAAATCTAGTAACTTGGGGGAAGACAAAGTGTGGTGGCCAAGAGTAATGTGGAGGCAGAATATAGGGCAATGACTCAAAGAATTTGTGAAATAATCTAGCTTTAAAGAGTAAAGGAAGAACTCAAGGGACCAGTGGGCCATCCATTAAAGTTGTTCTATGATAATAAAGTAGCTATCAATATCACTGAGAATCCAGCTCAGCATGATTAGATGAAACATGTAGAAATTGACAGGCATTTTATAAAAGAAAAACTAGAAAGTGGACTCATTTGCATACCATTTGTACATCAACATATAAATTGCCAATTGCTCAAGACTCCTTCCAGATAATCAAACATCTTGAAGACAGTTTTGCTACAATCTCTGGATCAATCATACCTCTCAGCTCAATGGAAACAAGCTCTTTGTTAGCAACTACAGCAGCACACACAACACAAATGCTCATCATCATCAAAAACAGACAAAGAAGATAGTGCTTTAGAGGAAATCATTATTGAAGACTAAAATGTAGGCCATCAGTTATGCCCTCTTGTTTAATTAGTTAGGCTATTTGCCGGCCACCTAGTTAGAATCTTTTGCTTTTGTTAACTTTTGCTTTTCGCTTGTCCCCTACTTTTACTTTTCTTGTTTTGGACGATAACTTCGTCCTTTGTCTATATAATGTAACAACCTGAGCGTTGCTCAGCTATGAAAAAATAAACGCTTAAGTTTACATATCCTTTCTCTCAAATTCCTACTCCAGCCTGCAGATATTGGAGATCAAAAGGAAACGAGAAATAAAGGTATGTTCTCTTTAGTTTTTATATTTTCATCAATAATTATCTATTTTTCTTTAATCATTTTATATTATCTACAACCTATCATTATATTTTTATCTATAAGTTTCATTTACTTAAATAAACATGAGTTGATGCATTTTCTGTCAAGTTGTTTACGCTATGATTTTAGAAAACTCCTTATGCAATATCTTCTGGATAAAATTCATTAATTATGCCTAATTGCTCTACTTGTCGAACTATTCACCGATTAATAATACATAACGATGCAAAATTAAAAATCAGTCAAAAATGTATCAAAACATTTACTCAAACATAAAATTTTCTTAGCTCTATAAATGCTGAATTTAAAATAGTAATTTTTTCTTTATATTTATTCTGGTTTCTTTTTGGGCATTCATTTGCGTAATGACCTTCTTTACATAGCCAACATTTATAGGTTTTCTTGCCTTGAGGAAAATAATTTTTCTTAGGTTTTATTTGTCTATAAGCTTTTCTTCGAAAGAATTTTTTATATAGTTTAAAGGGATATTTTCTAGTGTAATTTCGTTTGGGATATTTTCTCCATCTATATCGAATTGGTTTTTGTCTATTATGTTTTTGAGTGTGAGAAGTTTCACAGCCACATTGTTGTGGAACTTTGGAATATTTAGGGCAGCATAGTTGAATATCTCTATGTCTTAATCTTTTATGTAATTTTGCCTCTAAACATTTTTGAGATAATACTTCTTTTGTTATTGAAATAGCTCCGCCTTTTCGATATTTATTTGTTTATCGATTAATTCAAATAATTGTTTACTAATACTCAATAAGTGTAGTTTCAGAAGCATTTATAGAGCTAAGAAAATTATATGTTTGAGTAAATGTTTTGATACATTTTTGATTGATTTTTAATTTTGCTTTGTTATGTATTATTAATCGTTGAATAGTTCAACAAGTAGAGCAATTAGTCATAATTAATGAATTTTATATAGAAGATATTGCATTAGGAGTTTTCTAAAACCATAGCGTAAACTAAGTTGTAAGAAAATGTATCAACTCATGTTTATTTAAATAAATGAAACTTATAGATAAAAATATAATGATAGGTTGCAGATAATATAAAATGATTAAAGAAAAATAGATAATTATTGATGAAAACATAAAAACTAAAGAGAATGTATTTATTTCTTGTTTCCGTTTGATCGCCAATATCTAGAGGCTGGAGTGGGAATTTGAGAGAAAGGATATGTAAACTTAAGTGTTTATTTTTTCATAGCTGAGCAACGCTCAAGTTGTTACATTATATAGACAAAGGACGAAGCTATCGTCCAAAACTAGAAAAGTAAAAGTAGGGGACAAGCGAAACGCAAAAGTTAACAAAAGCAAAAGATTCTAGCTAGGTGGCCGACAAATAGCCTAAATAATTAAACAGGAGGGCCTAACAAATGGCCTACATTTTAGTCTTCAATAATGATGTCCTCTGAAGCACTATCTTCTTTGTCCATTTTTGATGATGATGGGCATTTGTGTTATGTGTACTACTGTAGTTGCTGACAAAGAGCTTGTTCCCATTGAGCTGAGAGGTCGATGAATGATCCAAAGATTGTAGCAAAACTTTCTTCAAAATGAAATTTAAAAAAAAAAAACTTTCTTCAAAATGTTTGATTGTCTGGAGCAATTGGAAATTTATATGTTGATGTCATAATCATGTTGGTTCCTCGATAGTTTATCTTTACTAAGGATTTAGAGTTGACTTTTAAACACTGTTGATAAACTCTTTCGAAGCAGTGTAGGTTGAATTGGTTGACTAGATCCTAGTTAAATTCATAATTTGGGGCAGTATCAATGGGTGGATACATACCATTACTAATTTCAATTTGGAGGTAGGTGATTCTAGTCATGAGAATTTCTGATTCTTTTATGCTTTTGGCTTCTTTAAAAATTGTGTAACTGCTGAAGACTTCTGGATATAATTAGTTGATATTCTAGAGATAGTTAGCTAATATTCTAGAGATAATTAGTTGGTCTAAGACTAGAAATTAATGGCTAAATTGATGGGATTTTATAGCTTAGAGAATAAATGAGTTCTCCTTGGTTTAATGAGGTGATTAGGGCTATATTTTTTCTATATATTTTCTGTAATATTCACAAAAAGAGGAAGTAAGAATTACTTCTCCCTCTGATTTTCTTCATATTCAAAGCATGGTTCCAAGCACTAGAATCTAAGATCCATTCGTTGTTCCAAAGCCCTCAATGCCTCCTCTTGATCGTGTATGATAAGATTTCGAGGTATTAGCTCCATAATTGTAGTCATGAAAGTGACCATCTATTGCAACTGGGTAACTTGCCATTAGATTAAGTAGTTCAACTTGCATTGATATCGAATGATATAGCAAATAAACATGATTCTAGCACCCAACTATGCATTTAGGGAGTATTGATATTCTGGATATAATTAGTTGATATTCTAGAGATAATTAATTGATATTCTAGAGATAGTTAGCTAATATTCTAGAGATAATTAGTTGGTCTAAGACTAGAAATTAATGGCTAAATTGATGGGATTTTATAGCTTAGAGAATAAATGAGTTCTCCTTGGTTTAATGAGGTGATTAGGGCTATATTTTTTCTATATATTTTCTGTAATATTCACAAAAAGAGGAAGTAAGAATTACTTCTCCCTCTGATTTTCTTCATATTCAAAGCATGGTTCCAAGCACTAGAATCTAAGATCCATTCGTTGTTCCAAAGCCCTCAATGCCTCCTCTTGATCGTGTATGATAAGATTTCGAGGTATTAGCTCCATAATTGTAGTCATGAAAGTGACCATCTATTGCAACTGGGTAACTTGCCATTAGATTAAGTAGTTCAACTTGCATTGATATCGAATGATATAGCAAATAAACATGATTCTAGCACCCAACTATGCATTTAGGGTTTGTCAAAAGAAGAAATGCAGACATTGATACAGAGAAAATATTATATAAACATTATTCAATCCCTAAAAAATAATAAATACAAATATTTATAGGACAACAAAGGCTAGTTTTGAACTAGTAATGGAAAGAGAAAAAATCCCTTTAGATAAAACAAGATAGGGTTAAATTCACTGGACGTCCTCGTGGTTTTATATTTTTATTAATGTACCTCCTTACTTTTAAAAATGATCAAAAATCACCCTATGGTTAGTTTTGTGTTTATAACTTGTCTCCCTACTGTCAAATTCTGTTAAAAACCTTAAATTCAAACTCTAAAATAGCTTCATTTTTGTTACGTAACACTTTAATGGCAAGTAGAGTCAAATTCATCGGACTCCTTTGTAGTTTTGGATTTTATTAATATGCCTCTTGACTTTTAAAAACTATCAAAACTCCCTATAGATTTGTTTTTATAGTGCCCGTGAATTTAACCCGTATGGTTTTGTTATGATTCTCATGACAACTTTGTTTATATTTTATAGATACATTATCCAGTCCCATGTTGGAATTTGCAGAACATTTACTTGATACTAAGCTTAATTGAAGGTCTAATAATTATTAATCAAAGTATCATAACATTAGTTTGTCTTCCAATCCGACATAGAAAGAGAGAGCATTATAGGAGTCAATCAAAGAACTATCAAACATCATTCACAAACATAACAGTTGGCAGCAGGGGGGTGGTTGTTATTAAAACAAAACCATAAGGTATTTTGATAATATTTATAAGTCAAGAGACACATTGATAAAATGCAAAAGCAGCAAAAATATAGGGTGGTGCAGTGAATTTAACCCAACAAAAAACTATAAAGAAGACAAAACAGTCTCAAAACAGGCTAAAGTAATGGATTTTGACCTCGAAAACAGGTGCAATCGTATTTTCACAGTTGGAACATTGGGGGTTATGGCTGTTTAAAACTGACATGTCCGTTTAGGACTACGAGTTTTACAATTGGACTTCTGACTCTTGCTAGTTCCAGTAACTGATCTGCTACGAGTTCCATGTTAGTCTCCCAAAGGATGATATTTACTAGAAATGCAGCAATATTTACAAAAGTTTACTGATTAATATACTTTGATTTTTGTCAACTCTTACGTAATAGCTCTGGTTTGTCTTTAAAAAATCAACCTTTTCAGTCACTTATCTAAATTCTAATGGAGATGGGCATATCTATACATGCTCCTGATGCAATCCTTTCAGCCTTGCTCTTAGAAGAAAACTTGTCATATATGAGTATTTAGACATTGAAGAAGCTGATAATTCCACAGGTTTGATGAGAGAATTAGTTCATTTGCCGAACAAAAGTTTGGAAGAGATGGTATTGAAGTTCAAACAGGATGCAGAGTGGTTAGTGTTTCTGATAAGGAGATCGTGACAAAAATCAAAGCCAAGGGAGGGGTTATCTCTATACCACATGGCTTGGTTTTGTGGTCTACTGGCATCAGCACTCGCCCAGTTGTAAGGGACTTCATGCAACAAATTGGACAGGTTTGTTACAAACTAGTGTTTTTCATTAAGAGTTATGTTGAAGTTCAGTAGTAATATGGTTACAATCCATAGCCAATTTAACATTATTTTGTCATATTCAGATATATTTTGTTTGAAGTGGATGACTGCCGCTTGATGAATTCTTAATTTTACTCCATCAGAGATTTTATTCTTATTCAGGGTAATAGGCATGTACTTGCAACTAATGAATGGCTGCGAGTGAACGGAAGTGAAAATGTATATGCCCTTGGTGATTGTGCATCAATCAATCAACGGAAGGTCATGGTATGTTCATCTTTTTATCAGAATAATTAGCACTGGTATTTTTTGTTTGCTTGAGTATCAATCATGGGTGCGGTAGTAAGCCTTTCTGTAACTTGAAACTGAAGGATGATAATATTGTGGTTGTATTAATTTTTACAGAGAGGAAAATACTTTAAAGCATATCCTATGGCCTTTCTATTTCTTAATATCTTGAGAAATGATTACATCAGCTTTCTATCATGTTTGTTTATGGTTGCATCAATTTGTGATCACTTGTGAAGTAATCATTTCTCTAATTTTAAATTCTTCTGACAATGCACACTTTGCACTACCTGTGCCTTTAGGAAGATATTACATTGATATTTAAGGCTGCGGACAAAGATAACTCTGGTACCTTGACGATTGATGAATTCCAAGATGTCATAGATGACATTCTCATCCGATACCCCCAAGTAGATCTCTACCTGAAGAGCCAGCATATGAGTCATGTTACCGATCTATTGAAAGATCCAGAGGGAAAAGAAAGAAATGAAGTCAATATTGAAGAATTCAAACTAGCCCTTGCTCACGTAGATTCACAGACAAAAAGTCTGCCTGCGACTGCACAGGTATTTTATGTTTAATGGAGTAACTTCCAGTTCTGTACACTGCTTGGTTAATCAATGTGTCACACTGGTATCCTCATCCCTTGATTTCAGGTTGCTGCTCAACAAGGTAAGTATCTTTCTAGATGCTTCAACCGCAGGGAGCATTGCAAAGATCATCCCGAAGGTCCTCGACGCTTCAGAGAGTCTGGACGTCATCATTTTCTTCCCTTCAGGTATGGTATATTATTCATGCTGGTTTTGTTGATTGCATTACAAACGAGATTTTTCAGTTGCTATTTTATTTTTATGTTGACTTGATAATATATGTTAATCATATTTATGCATGAAAGTGTTCTTTGTTATATCTATGTCTCAACTTCCCACTCTTTGAAATTATATTTGAGGGGAAATCAATAGTGATATTGCAAAAATCAAGCTTGAGAACAAAGTTATACCAATGCTGCTATTATTATACGAAAAATATTAGTAGTGTGAAAATTCAAATAAGCAAATAATCTATCCTTTATTATTCTTCATTTTGTTTGTTTTTTTTTTGTCATCTCTAACAGAATAGTACTCTAAACATGGATATAATACCATACTTATATGTCCCAAGTATTATTATCCTGTACTTGTTTAGAGAATTATAAATTATAAACTATAGATATATTATATTAATTTAATTTGTGAAATGTGAATTTTCTTAGTTATAGTAAATTGTTAGCGATATTTTCCTACTATTATTATGGTTTCATCATAACTTTTGAACTTCACAAACTAACATTAAGAAAGGACAAGTTTCACTCTTGTATTTAGTAAAATCAATAGAAATTGATCTAACAACATTACAAAATATGAAACTAAAAAAGTATGAGTTGACAGTGAATTGGGATTATACATGCATAAGTTAGGATCTTTTTTTAGTTTTTTGTTGTAATCTACAAGTGACAACAAACGAGTTACGGAAACAACACGACTTAATGAATTAAATTATTCAATCTCGAACTTTTTATGCAAAAGGTAAACCTCATGTTGTAGAAACAAGACTATTATACCCTCATCGCGAGATTGAACTGAAGTGATTAAAAGGTAAAAGACACAAGATCAACCAAAGTCAACTCAAACGTTGATTCAGTACATGAAAAAAGAATTCTTTAAACTACAATCATAAGATTATATGGATAGAACTGTAGAACAGTTGTAGCAAAGTGATAAATATCTCAAAATAAGAAAATAAAAGATAAAAATTATTCATATATAAAATGAAATCTAATTCATTACAACTTTAAAGAATATTAAGTATAAGGTGCAATAGAATATCTGCATTAACTAATACGTATATGTAAATGAATTAACTAGAATGTCTTTGGTTGAACTAAATAAATATATATATATATATATGTATAAAGAATCCTAGTATGGTCATAATGTAAAAGATTAGAAGAATCGATGACATTTATGCGTTTGTGACAATTGATATGCTGGACTATTCACAATTGCTAGGTATAAGCATTTTGGGCAATTTGCTCCTCTGGGAGGAGAGCAGACTGCTGCAGAATTGCCAGGGGACTGGATTTCCATGGGTCACAGCACTCAGTGGCTATGGTATTCTGTATATGCTAGGTAAGTGTGAGCTACTAAAGTTACTTCTTACTTTGCTATTGATTCAGCATACAACCTTAACAGTACTGTTAAATATGCAGCAAACAAGTGAGTTGGCGCACAAGGATGTTGGTCGTGGGAGACTGGTCGCGAAAATTTATTTTTGGAAGAGATTCAAGTCGTATTTAAGGCAACAAATCTTGAACTAAATTCACCTCGAGGAATACTAGTTTCTTCCAATCTGTATGTCCTATATTGTCCATACGTATTATATAATAAAATCTTTGCCTTTTGTGTTTATTGTGGACCCTATGGCTATGTATTTGTTACAACTACGAATATAGTATGAGAGAATAGTTAGAAGAGCTAGTAAAAATGTATGCTAAAAGGTTGCTGTAATTCTGAGAAGCCTCTGTTCATTGTATTGTTGTCAATTATTCTGACCATGTTCCTGCGATGCATTTGACAAAAACTCTTCATTTTGGCACCCAGTCGTATCAAAACAATGAACAGCCTGAACCAGTCAGCTCATAACCAAACCTATATGCCCCATCTGATTAGTTTGCTGCACGTTAAAATTTGAGGATTTCCTCTTGAAGCTTATCACTGAACTAAGCATAAATTTAGTTGGTTTGGCAAGTTCAGTTTCAAGTTGGAAGTAGATAGCTCTTTGTTTTTCTCTCTTTGGATGTATCATACTTTTAGTATGGGTAGTTAAGCTTATGTATGGCATAGTACTCTACATTATTGTACCTATATCATATCTGTAAATTCCACACTCCCTCCTACATCTGAGTCTTAGCTAGTTTTAACTGGAACAATCTTAGGACATTCAGCAACCGATTAATTACCTTTCGCTGAGGTATGTAGGTACTAACAATATGCAAGCTTATCGTTTTATTGCATATCAAAACATAAAATGATGAGATAAGAAACCAAGGGGAAGTTTAGCCCATATAAGCATACAAAAAGACCAACTAACCAGACTGGCTCATAACAAGAGTTATGAGTACCTGTAGCAAAGCTGACCAACAGGACAATTCCCAATTACATTACCACAACATCTTCATCTACAAAACTCAAAGTCTGACAAACAGAGTCACCTGCCACCTCATCCTCCTCATTTGTGCTAAAAAATGATTTTCTCCCTACCAAATCAGCCACTCTTTTCACAGCCCCCGAGTCCCTCGGAGTCTCGTTGACATTTTTCGAAGTTTTAATCCTGGGTAGTTCATCAGCAGCCATCACCGAGACTGATGATGTTGATGGGGATTCCACTTCCACTTTATCGCTCTTATACAGTACTACCTCACTTGGAATTTCCCATTTCTTCTTCACTCTACTACTCTCCATTTTCTGATTCGTTCCACTACCTCGCGAGGCACGCCTCTTAGTACCTTCTTCTTTATCACTGTCTGGCAAGGACCTCTTTCGAACTTCACTTGCACTTGGTTTCCCATTTGGTTGATTGGTTGGAATCTGACTATACCTACTAGCAACAACTCGTCCCAGCTTTTTTGATGGAACTGATTTTTCTCCATCTTTGAACAACGTCTTTGGATGAATTGAGGAAAGAAAACTCTGTTCTTTCTTCACTGCCCTCTTTGAACCTACAGTGGTGGCCGCCTGTTTTGGAATTTGAGTCTTTGAGACCGTTTTGCGCGATCTTGGACTCACACTCAAGCTCTTTCCTCGTTCCTTGATCACCTTCAACTCATCAATTTCTTCAAGCTTCCAAAAGCAAGATTTACGTCGATCCTGTTTTGAAACAGGGGTAATCTCCTGCTTGCTCAGCAACCGAGGCGTGGATCCATAAACTATCTCCGCAGGTCCCAGACTCATTCCTCGACGGTTGGTTTTCATTTTTGCACTCGAAAGCAATGGCTCTTCAATCCTGGCATAGCAACTCTGTTTCTGCTCCATAAACTTGGCTGGAACCTTTTTCCCTCTCTTTTCAATGGACGCAAGACTTTTCTCAGCTTTCTCAAGCCTAAGCGCTTCTAACCTTGAAGACAATCTGCTAATCTCCTTTTCAATCTCCTCAATCTCCATATCGATCTTTCTCTCATCACGATTTTTCAATTCTTCCTGAATTACATGCTTAGGTACAGAAACCCTTTTAGAAACAGGCAACAGTTGATTAGCTATGGAAGTATTTGGATGAAGAGGTTTAATGAGTACAGAGGAGGATATTGAAGAATTGAGAGAAACAGATGAGTTGTCAAAAACAAGACTGAGGTTCTCTTTGCTGGAATTCGAGTCAAGAGACTGAGACCACGAAGAGGATTTACTCCCAGCGGAGTCCTCCAGACCACCATTGTCAAATGCCGCATTATTCCATACCTGAAGCTCCGGTGTGTTGATCGCATCTGGGTATTGAAGTCGGCTCATTATTATTTGCAGATCAACAGGAACGGGCAGGTCTCTTCTTCTTCTAAAGATCCAATTCTCAGATCCTTTTCTTGACGATGTTTTGTATTTTCTTTGGGACTGAATCTTGAAGGGTTAGAGAGATGACAGAAGCCAAAGACGAAGGGCTTATGTTGAAAGAACGTTTCATTTTGAAGATTTTTTGACCGTTGGGGACAAAAGTATACGTTGAAAGGCTCGTGGAGGAGTCGAAGAAATCTCAGCCGTTGGATAAAAACGGCTGTTACTGACGCTCCTGTTTGATTCAAAACGGTATATAATAATTGAAAAATAAGAAGACGAAAATGAAAATGAAAACCTCTTCAAGTTTCGGTTAGTCAGGCTTTCCTCTGGAACATGTGGTCGTGGGGCCTTATCCTTGTAAAGGAACCTAGAATCAAATCCCCAAACCTTATTAACCAATATACACCTTTTCTGACATTTTTTATTTATAAAAAACTTTTAATTATTATTAAATTATATAAAATTAAATATCACATATTTGTTTCTTTAAAATTTTCAAATTTCACAAGTAATACAAATTAATTTAAATTTAAATTTTCTTTTTAAACTGCTTTTCATATTTGTGTATACTCCCACCAATTATAAATTATAATTCTAATTTGTAATTAGGATTATATAAATTAAAACTTTTCTAAATTTTATTTAATTTTCTAACTAAACAATTTATAATCACAGATCAATATTAATGTCTATTAACATATTATGACTATCTAATAGAAATATCAAAGTGGTTTTACCCAACTTATTCATACATATTTATAATGTATACTTTAAACTTTTCGTTATATAATGTTTCAATTAGACTTTAAGTATGAAATTATTGTCTATATTTAAATTTAATCATAGTTGTTCTTACTAATTAGAAATTGATATTTAAAAATATCTTTTCAAATCTCAGTTCATTTTGACTAGAGAATTTATTAAATCACTACTAATTAAGAATAAATAAATAAATATCTTTAATTACTTTAGAGTGATGAACTCTTTATTAATTTACTCAACTATTTTCATATATAAGTACTACCAACTAAGCTATCATAAATAAAATAGTCATTAGTACCATCAAAACATAGTAAATTCCACTTGAGATTCTTTGATAATATCAAGTCTAAGGATCAGTTATATAACCATCACAGTGAAGAAATTTACAGACGCATAAGAAATAGTTCATTTAGGATCCTCGTAATTAGATCAATTCAGTAAACTTATTCTCTAATAAGTGATAAGGATGTATCATATGTGCTTAATTGATTGTTTAATTATTTCATAACACTTAGCGATTAACGACATGAAATTGTTTAAGATACTCACTTTGACACATATGTGATTTTAGGCACAAGTTAGAAGCAAAGAAATTAAAGTGAGCCGAAGCTCTATATTTTGGCCATTTTTTGAAAAGTAATTTTTACTTGTCTTCATGGAGCAAGAAGAAAAAAATGCAAAGAATACTGAATGAAGATGGAAAGCTGGAAAAAGAGACAAAAATGACAGTGAAGCACGAAGAAAACGTACAGCTCCAAGACGTCTAGCATCTGCGTGAAAAGCACAAACAAGGAGTGCATTTCAAGAGAAAGGAGGCGGCAGAAGAGAGTAGTCGTAGAGAGGAGTGAAAATGTGAATAGTAGCATGACCCAAGGAGTTTATTTGTCACATCAAAGTGTTAGGAAGAAACAAAAGGAGACGTGAATAGTGAAGATGAACCACAATCTTAATTCGTCACATCAGGGAATAGTGAGAGCTGCTTGAGATAGTGGGGTGAAACAGAAGAGTGGGAGGTGCAGAGAAGCCCGAAGGGGGTTTCGGCTAGGGATACTAAATGGGGGATGAAGTATTTTTTCGGGAGAGATTCATGGTGAGCTAGACATCTTCATGCCGATTCGGAGGTGACATCAACGCCGACGACCCGAGTTAAGTATTTTGTATTGTTTTGTTGTTTCTTTCTCTCATTAGAAATTGATTATGTTATCCTATATTAATTGAGTTGGGTATTGTGTATGGATAATCGAATTTTTGTTATTGTTCGGTTATTTGTGTATGAACCCATTAGGTATTATGAAAAGATGATTTTAATGCATTCATTGAATCGTTTAATTGCAATCCCATTGTTAGAATTTTGATATAATATGTCATTGTTATGTTGAAATTCTTGTGTAGCGACTAATAATTCGTAATCATTAGGGATAACATGACATAGGTTAAATGACGCATCATATGTTGTTTTTGTCTTTATGAATCAGTTTTCCTAATTCGAAATGCTACTACCTAATTAAATCTAGAGATCCTATTCTAGGTTATTCGGTGGTTAGGTTTAATTAACGATCGTATCTTGATTAAACAAAACCTAAGGAAAAACTCGGGTTAATTATTAACCCACGATTAATAGTTTCTAGGAGAGGTTAGAGAATAACAAATCAATGAAATATGCTTAATTAGGGTGTAGGCTGAGATTGAATTAAAGAATAAAGCCCCTACCGAATTCTCCACTTTTATCATTTTTCGCATGTTTTCTTTAATTTGTTTTCATTAGTTCAGTTTTATTTTATTTTCTTATTCCACTAAACACCGATTAATTTCATTTCATAAATTTAGCACACACTCTCTGTTGGATCGACCTAGACTCACCACTGCTATAGTAGTAGTCTAATTATTTTATTTTAAATAGTGTTGCAACGTGCAATCAATTTTAACACAACCTGCCTTTTGGACTGTGTTGGCACTAGGGAATGGGTAGGCTTAACGCCACCAAAACCTATAGTAAGCCTAACTTTTTCTATATTCTACTAAAAATTCGGCATGACCCTTTCATTTGTCTGATTAATCCTTATACCTGCTTAATAGGTTGTAAGAAGTAAGGATCCAAATCTGTATTTTTCACATACATTATCTACATATAATCTGCCAAACTATGATAATCTCATATCATCAACTGACATCATTCTCAAGAACATGGCATATCTATACATGTTTCATGTATATATGATTATGACAAACCATGGAGCATCTATAAGCATCTGCAATTAAAATCATGCCAAAAACATTACTTGTCTGATTATCCATGCGAGTCTCAAAAGGTTTGGATTTCTCTCTTGTACGATTTGCTAATCTCCTGAAATGATGATAGTGAGATGTGAGTCTACAACACGACTCAGTGAGATATAAACATACTACCATGCTTGTGAGGCTAGGTATCATAAGGCTAGCTTCACAAGGATGGTCTGTGGTATTCTAGCAACAATCATCATCATCATCATCATCATCATCATCATCATCATTATACCCCGAATCCCCATAATGAAGCAGAGTCTGGGGGGCCAGATAGTACGCAGCCTTACTCCTACAGTGTAGAGAGGCTGTTTTCAGTAGGCCCACATGCATATGGGACATGATAATAGAGATATAGGTTACAAGGAATTAATACATAAAGATTGGTAAGACATTCATAGAGATACCTGATGGTGACCATAATCAGCTGTTACCTTTTTCCTTGCCAAGATCGACTTTCCTCGGTGCTATCTGCGCTATGCGTCTTCCCTGGTCAGTGCCCTGAGAGTGCGACAAATCCTCTGATGTCATTTGTCTATTGTAGGAATCTCCCCATACACCTGAGGAGGAAAAAAAACTCTATGGTATGTCCTTTACCCTTATCCTATCACGCCAAAACAGGTAGTAATGTCAAATGCGACAATAACATGAGTATCAATAATAAAGCTCAATATGAATTGTTAAAAAAACATGAATCTGGTTTCTGAATTCTTTTCTGGGTTCTGGGTTTTGGGTTCTTTTCTTTTCTGAGTTTTGGGTTCTTTCTAAATTCTGGGTTCGTTCTGAATTCTGGTTTCTTTCTAAATTATGGGTTCTTTCTTTGGTAGAGTTCTACAGGATTCCTAATTCTGAGCTTTCTCATTTCTGAGTTCTGATTTTTTGAATTTCTTAGGAAGAGACAGAGGCATGCTAGTATGGCATATCTCCCCTTTTTTGATTTTAGACAAGGTTGGCCTAACCTTGCCCCTGAAGGCCTGCCCTCTCTAAGTAGGACCCGGATTTAACCCATCATTGGCAGGTTACCTATGTGCACATATTTTGATAATATACCCTATCAGCTGGGTATCTTGTGAACTCATCAATCATGGCTAACAAGAAAAACATGATTCATCAAAGAATCGCAATTCATAGGTTCAACGTAACAAGGGAACCAGAAGATGCAAAGAATCTGAATATCATCTGGTCAATCTAGCATAGAACATGCTAGACTCAACAACATGGAGTCATATATCGAATAAGTCATACAGGCTTGAGAACAATTCAAGAAGCCGCAAGATAAAAGAAAAGGATTACTACACAAGTATAGTAGCATGATTATACTCACCTCAACTATCTCAATGGTTCTGATTTCTTTTCAAATTTTCTTGAACTTGAGAGGTACTAGGTACGACTTCTAGTTCTATTCCTTGTCTGCTTTCACAAGCTATTGGGTAACATGCATAACAATTACATATACCCGTATTAGTCATTCTTACATAAACCTCATTTCTTAACACATATCATAAAAAACTACATAGGTCCCATTCGTGAAGGCATAACTTTTTATACATAGGTACAATGTTTTTTAAACTTTCCAAAACTCTAGTTAACACATAAATTCAAAATTTTTCTTTTATGACCATGTTCTAATTCGGCCATTAAAGAATCCAAATCTCCCATTCACAATTAGCCTTAATATTCTATCATGAGTTGGACCCTTCCTGTCTCAAAACCTTATAACTTATTCATTTCTCATCCAATTAAGGTGATTCAAAACTTCATTTTCAATAAACTCATATGACTATCACATATCCAAAGACGGCTAAAAAATGATGTAATTTGGATATATTGTGATTTCTATAAAGCTATCCTGTTTCTGTTCTCTTTTGTGTCACTAAGGTTAGTAACACCCTTCACTTATTCAGCCATATCTCATAGAATACTCATCGAATTAAGATTTCCTTTATATAAAACTTATATGTCACATTTTTGAACATTTCATAAGAAGAACTCATCATCCAATTCTGACTCTAAGGTCTTCAAACAATTAAGTTTCATTTCGAGTTTCAATCCCGCTGGTATTCTGAACCAGTTTCAATTTGGGGCCCCTTTCATTTGTTTAGCTCACCCTAAAATGGTGAAAAAATTCAGGGAGACAGTAGACATCTGTATCTACAACGTCTATGTTTTGAGTTTCTCCAAATTCACACGTTAAATAGATCAAAAGAGGAACTACGAATCTGTCTCCATTGACAGCTTGAACTCCAAAAACCTAGGTTTTGATTTAGCCCCCAAATCACCATAAAAATGAAATTTCTTCATGTTAATGTGTCTTTAGACATCAAAGAACAAAAACCCATCATAAAAATCATCAAACCCATACATTCCATCAAATGGGTTTCACAAGAAGAGAGAAAAACTAAGCTTCAATCGATAGAACTAAGTGTCGGGATGGAGGCTTACCTTTTTGTACTAACCGAATGGCTTGATTCTCCTTCCCACCCTTGTTACAAGAGTTGAAAAACTTGAGAGGGAACTCCCATGGTGGTTTCGTGAATGAGGGAGGAGAAAGAAGACAATGTTTTGTCTACTTTCTAACTTAGCTTCTTATATAAGCCTCATTGTCCCTTATTTACAAAAATGCCACTCTTGTACTGGTTCTTAAACATCCGCTCGTACAATTTCCTATGACCACCGAAAAAGTGTCATACATCATTAATTTGATGTCACCAAAAATTATTATTCATTGTCCCGTGGTTTTAATGACATTAGAATCAAATACCAATTTTTTTTCAGTGTACCAGGTAAACTAGATACCGGGTGTTACAAATTTTGGCGTTGTTACCGAGGAGTGTAGTGCTTTAGTTTTTTTTTGTGATTTAATTGGTGTTTTGTATATATTTGTTCATAATTGATTTATTTTTAGTTATTTCATGATCTTGTCATTTTTTTGTTTCGCGTTTGTAAAAAAAAAAAATTTCGATATGGACGGAAGTAATTTATTTGATAATTCATATTCTCAATCCTATAATAATGTTTGGACTAATCAACCTAACTTTTGTTATAGATGGGATAATCATCAGAATTGCTTCCATGATAGTTTGTAGGATGCACAATAATTCTCACACAGACCAAAAGCTTCCTATCATAACTCTGATCTATCTTTGGAAGAGTTGATTAATATTGTGAATGCTAACACTTTGCAATTGCAGCAGAGTACTCTACAATTCCAAAAGGATGGAGGGCAATTTCTAAAAAATACATGGTCTAGTGCCCAAGATTCGGAGAGCTAACAAAACTGAAGTACATCTTTAGAAGAAATACTTAATATTATGGCTATTAACAATCTTCAAATTCAATAAGACATGCAGCAGTTCCAACAGAATATGCAACAACTGTTTCAGCAAGGTGTACAACAAGTTCGACAGGATGCTCTGCAATTCCAACAAGATGCATTGCCTCGATAGGGAGATATCAATTATCTGGAATCGTAAAGCGAAGAGGAGCAGTCATATTAACTTGAGGTGTATGCAATGGATGTTTGTGCAGAAACTTTACAAAGTGATGAGGAGCTTGAGAATTTTGAGGTCAATCCTTAACGAATTGCTTGTGTCAAAGAAGTTGAGAAGGAGCTCTAAGTCGAAAGGGACACATCTTTTAGCTCGGAGGTAAGTACTGAGTCTATGATTATTTTTGAAACTAACTCATTACCTTTGTTGGATCCCGTTACCGGAACCCAACTCTCTTGCAAAAATCATGAAACTTGAGCATACATGCCTATAACCATGAAGGGTTTTTGCATTGATTTTTTTTCTTTTCATTGAACTCTTCTTAAACATTTTCTATTCATCTTCTTGCTCATAACATCCCAAAAATTTGCTTACAATTTGTTCAATGGTGTGGCCATACAAAATAGTCACTATACCTGTGTCACTTACTTTAATGCAAACTCTCTCAAATGCTCTCCTACCTAACCTCTCACTTACTTTAATGCAAACTCTCTCAAATTAATTCCAATTGATACAAATTTTCATGGAGGGATAGATACATGTCTTAGAAATCCATTGGTCTAAGAATCACCTCAATTGGAGGTCAGATGAGGGAGTTATGCCCAAAAGAATAAACCATGATTCCGACCTAAATTGATTTGAACCTATCTTGGCGCGAATGCCATAACTTTCACCATAAATGTTGGATTGCTTTCGTTTTTGGAACATTAGACAGACGACTTCGAGATCTAAAACTTTCATGAAGACCACAAAGTCCAATTCTACCTCTAAAAGGGTCAAAAATCATCATCTTTCCCATGCATGTCCATTTAACGGACATGAATCGCCCAAACTGCACTTTTTCACCCGAGAAGGTCCATTAAACGGACTCCTATGTCCGTTTAACGGACATACACTGGGCAAGGGGTCCTTTTTGACCTAAGAAGGTCCGTTAAACAGACCTTATGTCCGTTAAACAGACCTAGGGGTTCCCCAAAGTCATCCAAACCCTCTTTCAAGCTTCCTACCACCATCCTAGCATCATATACACTTATAAACTTCATAATTTTCACTTCTTATCATGCTAAATCACTTCATAACCATTCAAACATCAAATTGATCTCATCAATCTCTCAAATCTTGTCTCAAATGATTCATCAAAACAACAATTTCTCATCATACATCAATGCTATCATGTTCATACACTCTATGTAACATCATAACTTGTATCAATCATATCTCTTAACTTCGACATCCAAAAATTACGAACTTTATAGCGTCGGAAAGATAAAAGGATCATCTACAACTTCTGAGAAGACAATTTTGGCCACTTCTATCTCAATTATTCCAGAATTTTCATGGAAACAAACATAAATCTTGTCCTTGTAAAACGTTGAACTTGTCCCAATTTCATTTTCCTTAGTTAATACCCCGTCATTCTTATTCAATCATAATTCCTATTTTCTTTGCCACAATATCTCATTTATTTACATATGCATAACTCAAGTTGGAATACTTCTTTAAGTGAACTTAATTCCATCTTAAGCTCATCTATGGTTAAGTCATTTTTCAACTTCACCTCATTTTATAATCATTTGAATTCCAACTTACCTTTATCCATTCCTAAATCTTAGCTCATTTGACTTGTCACACTGAGCTACATCTTATTATCCACAACCATTCATAATTCCTATTGTCCTTTTCATAACATCTCATTGATGTGAATATAGATATACATATATA
>JAOQMR010000009.1:8875688-8887464 GCA_027563865.1 Erythroxylum pelleterianum | reverse complement strand
TTTTAAAAAGTTGTCAATTTCGTATTACTGTTTATTATTGTGATGCCATGAGGAGTTTAGTGGTGGTTGTCAGTAGTAGTCTCTTATCATAGGATACGTACCGGAATGACCTACGAGCGTCCCGGTGGGTACTCTATGGTAAGGGGGGCTACAGCTACACATTGTTGTTTCTATATTTTTGAATCCCAAAATTGTCATTTCGACCCCCATCTAAACCTAATACTCTCACTATAGCCTTTTTTGCCATGAATGTTCAAGATCATTTGGATACTCCATAACTTACTTCGAGTGACATTGTTGAATGATTATTTAACATTAGCGCCACAACTCACATGAAACTCAATCATTGTCTTGTGAAATTTATAACTCTATATGAAGGTCCAAACTAAATGATTATCAATAATTAGCATACCCTTCCTATTTCTTCTAACATTTTTCACTCATTCACGCCTGATTTATCTTAATGACAATTGTTCCACATCTACCACTTATTGTTTGTAGCCAAATTTGTTAAAGACAACTCTTGTCCTAGTGAATTTAATCTTTTGGTTATATTATGAAGGATCTCAAAATCAAGATATCGCTTCTCATGGGTTCCATCCACAATAATCTATGCTAAATGAAGATTCCAATGTGCTTCATAAGTCTAATTACTTTCAAAGTCACTCCAACTTTGATAGATCTATGGCATCAATATCTTGGCCATCTATATTGGTCTATATTGTTTAGTTTACTTTGTTTTTTATCTATTAATTCTCATGTCATAACTCTTTGTATCTCTTGTCTTCAAGGAAAGAGTATTCTACCTTCTTTTTTATTATCATCTCGTCTTTCTAGAAAGCCTTTACAACTTATCCATTGTAATATTTGAGGACCATCATCATCGTCCTTTTTTTGGGTTATCATTATCTTATCATTTTTATTAATAACTTTAGTCAATATACACCGATATTTTCCTTAGCTCACAAATCCCATGTTGTCTTGTTTTCAAATTTTCAAAATTGTCACCAAAAATCTTTTCTTTACCATTACAAAAAACCTTTTAATGTGATGAAGTTCCTAAACTTATCAAAGGTGCATTTGCCCAATATTTCACTACCCATGGTATAATCTCTTAACCATATGCTTCTCAACAAAATAGTCTTGCTAAACGGAAAAAATTGTCATATTACTAAAATAGGCCTTAGTATTCTCCTCCATTCCTCTCTTCCTAAGACCTTCTGGTTTGAAGCTTTTTCTACTATTGTTTCTCTCATCAACTTGTTACCTGCTCCTATTCTTCACCATAAATCTCCTCATAAAATACTTCTTCATAACAAACCAAATCTTTCTTATCTTTATATTTTTGGTTGTACTTGTTTCCTTTTTTTAGGTTCTACTTGTTCTGACAAACTAATACCAAAATATATACCATGTATTTTCCTTAGTTATTGTTCTCAATATAAAGAATATCATTGCTTAAACCCAAAACTTCTAAACTTTACACCTATCATCATATTCACTTTTTTGAACACATATTCCCCTATACCAACTCCCCTCCTATTGCTCCCCTTTCACTCTCTTCTTCCCTTATATTCTTACCTTTTCTCTTTAACATATACCTTACATACTTATTATGTTCTCCCTCTAACTTTTTTGCCTCTAACACCACATCCTATAATCACATCTACATGTGATCACACATGCATCCCTCACACTCTCTGACTATATCACTTATTCCACCATTACCAACTCCCCTAATGAACCTGATCCTACATCCTTCACTCAAGCCAACAAGTTATCTTACAGGCGCTAAGTCGTGCTTGATGAGTTCAATGCTCTTCATCATAACCATACTTGAACTCTTGTTCCTCCACTGCGTGCTATTATTATTATTATTATTATTATTATTATTATTATTATTATTATTATTATTATTATTATTGATTATAAATGGGTGTTCTGCATTAAAAGAAATATTGATGATTTTTTATGATGGGCAAGTTTTACAATTTATAAGCCCTCAAAATACTACAAGCGCATAAGTCGTGGATGTAGTATGTGAGGTGTCGATCCCTCGAAGAGTGGTGACCTCAAAGGCCCTAAGAATTATAAAAATGAAAATAAAAAGTAGACAGAAAAGTAAACACGTGAAGGAAATTGGCATAAAATTAATTTGTAAATTAACACAAAAAGAAATTAAATTGAGCTATACCAAATTCACAATGAGAAATCATACAAAAAGAAATTCCAAATTATGAGAAAGGGGATTTTTCCTATCATTAATGCTAACATAGTCATTTATGTGTTAATGAGGTGTCGGTTCTAGACTATCGAAGGAAAGATTACTCTCTCTCAAGTTATAACCACAAACCCTAATTCATAATCCCTAATTAGGTTAAATACCGAACATGAAATCTCTCAATTACGAACAACTCTAACCCTAATCAGTTCTAAAGCTTTCTAAAAATCAATCGGGTCTCACACGAGATCTTTCTCCGTATATTAACCGATTTGATTAATTGCGTGGTCTATTGAATCGCTTAACTTTCATTAACCCAGCCTAATCATTTTGCATTCGATTCACTCTCTCAATTTATTACTGAAGAATGAAGTTACAACAATTAATCACAACACCTAAATGATTAACACAAAAATAATTAAATTAACATTAAATCAAGTCAAAATCCCTAAAGAAAATTAGAACATCATGATGAAACCCAAATCCATCAACATATTCATATCCATCTCAACATTCAAAGGAAAAGAACAAAAAGATGAATGAAATACACTTTGGAAGGGGATCGGGATGCCTCGAGAAAACAACAGCAATAGAAATCGGCTCCTCTCTCTTCTTGGACTTTTCCCAAAAGTGGTAGATTGGAGAGCTCCCTTAAGGTTTCTTCTTTATCCTTTTTATACTATTTTATTTTGGGCAACCCTTGGGTTTTTTTGGTCCGAAAAATTCAAAAAATCCCTCGAAAATTTAAATCTGAAAGGCTATCAGTGTCTGTCCTCACGAAAGGGTCACGATCGTGACAGACCAGGCCATGATCGTGGCATCTTCTATTTGGTTCTTTCATGATCATGGCTCATTGGCCACGATCGTGGCCTTGGGTTGGCTTCAAGCCTTCTCCGAATTTCCTTTGCTCTTCGATATTTGCCCTGAAACACTATAAAACACATCAAGATACCTCAAACACATAAAATTAAAGCTCAATTGTGTGCTCCATAAAACAGATAAAACATAAATATCTAACTAACTAACCTAATCCTTACCTAAACATGCACTAATTGTTCAATTTAATAACTAAACACATACTAAACTACTTACTAAAATATTATGCAGTCTATTACTATCAGTTTTACTGAGCGCTATAAAGTTCTCTTTTTTTAATTGAATAAAATTTATATTAATAATTGCAAAGCTATCTTAACATTACAATAAGTTCACAAAATATAGATCTAATTGACTAAATTACAATTCAGGATTATAGATTCTAGCTATTCATGATGCCTATAAATAGAGTATGTTAGCAATTTTAGCAATTATAGTGGATCTGATCCAATTGATGATATCTTCGGCTATTTGATGCTTATTTACTTCCTCACCTCTGTAGATCCTTTTGTCCATTTCCTTCTATGAGGAGAAAATTGTTGATGTAAAAGAAATTTTGTACATAACTCCATCTTGCAACTTTCTATAAAGTTCGTCTTATTGTCAAAGGATATCATTAGGCTAAAGGAATTGATTACGCTAACACCTTTAGTCCTATTGTCAAACTCACCATTGTTTGCATTATTCTCACTATTGCTCTCTTGGTCTATTCTTCAACGTGATGTCAATAATGCCTTTCTCTTTATTCCTCTTCAAAAACCAATTTTTATGTCTTAACCTCCTGATTTTGTAGACCCTCACCATTTCACTTATGCTTATCATCTTCCCAAAGCTTATTATGGTCTCAAACAAGCTCCTTGGACTTGGTTTCATCACTTGATTCATAAGCTTCTTGAACTTAACTTTGTTTCCTCCAAATTTAACTCCTCTTTCTTTCTTCACACCATCTCATCTCACACAATCTTTTTTTTGGTCTATACAACAATCACAACAATAACATTCTAGCAGAAATCTTACTAAGAAGTAGAGTGTAGGTAAGTCCAAAAGTACGTAGCCTTTCTTTTAGTCCATGTGGATGATATCTTAGTGATGAGATTCTCATATTCTTTCATTTCCTCATTTATTCATTATCTTCACTTTACTTTCTCTATCAAAGACTTATGACCAATTCATCATTTCCTTGGCATCGAAGCCACTATCATATTTCATGGCTTTTTCCTTACTTAAGCTAAATACTTCAAGGACTTTCTTCTTTGCACAGGCCTTGACCAATCCAAATATGTAAATACACTCATTATCCTTACCCTTCTTTTGTCAAAAAAAACTATGGTCATCTACTTTCTAATCCTATTGAGTATCGTAGTACTATTGGAGCTTTACAATAATTTTGCCTTACCCGTCTTAATATCCATTTTGTTGTCAATAAAGTCTCTTAGTTTTTACATTGCCCCTACTAATACTCCCTAGAAAACAATAAAACGGATTATCCGATATCTTTGTTCCACCCCATCTCAATGGATTTTCTTCAACAAATTCTCCTCCTTACCTTATTAGCTTGTTATGATCTTGAATGGGTTGATTGTCCTGATAATTGTTATTTTATGTCTGGATACTGTATATTTTTTGGGCCTAATCTCATCTGTTGAAACGCCAGTCATCATTGTCAGATCTAAGACAGAAGCTAAATACCAAAGTATTGCTCTCATAGTTGTTGGACTTGATTAGATCACCTCTCTCCTAGGTGAGATAGAATTTTCTCACATCATACCCACTCTTTGGTGTGATAATCTTGATGTCACCTATCTTGGTATGGAAAGCACATTGAGATTGACATTATCAAACACATTTCTTCTACTGATCAAATTGTTGATATTATGACTAAAGCCTTATCTGCTTCCACATTTCAGCGATTACAAGACAAGCTTATGATCACATGTAATCTCGAGCTTGAGAGGGCTAATAATATATGATACTGACAGCATCATAACAACCATTTCTTATGATTTTTTAGCGATAAGAATATCAACACTCTCTTGGATATATATCAATCTTTTCTGTTATATATTTACTCTTTTCTTGTGTTCCTACAAATGTATATATATTAAGGTCTTAGACATTTCGTGATGATATGCAAACAACACTTCTTTATACCATATGTATTCTATCACATACTTCTCTTTTATGAAGTGCTCCTCGTGATAACGAGCAAGTATTTCACGGTTCTTAGGTGTAATTACAAAGCAATTTTATAATTACAAAATATTGAGGTGAGCAAGTAAAGATTCATTAGTACTGTGTTTTAGTTAAGTTATTTTATATCGCTAGTTAAGATACCAAACAATTGTTTACTGATCAACCACGATGTAATTACAAAATATTGAGGTCTATTCCTCTCTTCTTGTTCACCTCATGTAGAGGTCAACTGAGAGGCAAAAAGCTCAACTCACATGGAAGGAAACTTTGTAAAATGATAGCTTACAACAAAAGGAGACACAATTCATATTAATCTACACAGAACCAATTTCAACCTGTTGCTGGGCCAAGTATCTTTCCCTGCGCTCTTTCTGAAATAAAATGTCAGAGATACACAAAAATCCAAATGTGAGGAGCAGTAAGTAAAGAACTAGTTGAATAATATGAAGATAAAGAAACTGCAGCAATCAAGTACACAAAGTCTCACCCATTCATCAATGACAAGCCCTTCACCAACAACACGAGCACCTGTGCTGTCTTGTGGTGGCTTCTTGCGAACCTCAAGCTGAGCTTCAGCCTCAGCCAATTGTCTTTTCAACTTTTCCAGTGCCTATAAACAATTCAAATTTGTCAACCAGATTCATTCCTCTATGGCACAATTACTGCTGGTTATATTTGTTGGAATAAATTTGGCGTGACTCACGGGACTAGGACTCTCTGGATCGAGAAAAACGACCTTCAAGATTTGCTCCACTGACACTTGATCCATCTGTTCGTCGAACTGCATTAAAAATAGCAACAGATAATGACGCATCCTGTTATCTATTTGCTCAGCTGAGACACAAGTTTTTGCTGATCAGAAGCATTGGTCATGTATCGTATGTAGAAAACAAAGTAAAATGAATAAGGTGATCAAAGATTGTACCATCTCAGGAACATATTCCATCTCTCCTTTAACTTTTAAGCTCATGATCTTGAACTTTACCCTACTCTTTTGATCCAGTGGTCTTTCATTGCTCTCTGGAGGCTCCACAAACTTGAATACTGTTCATCAAGTTATGTTTAACTTTTGAAATGACTACAGCAAAGGATATCATGCATCATGAAATATTGAACCAGAAAGATAGGGGAAATTAAATCAATTACCAGTTGCAATAAGACTTTCACCAGGAGCCAGTATAGCCCCAGGAGGTCGCATATAACAGCTCTTTGGTGCGGTTGTTTGGAACTACAGTAACCAATACGTCACAGTTTATATCAAATAAATAATTGGCAACAGGACAAAGTAAATATACATGAGACCAAGAGGGTCATAGCTGGCACAAGATTTGTCATGTTTCCAAAACTGAGAATGAAAACACTCTCTAATAATTTGAAAGTTTGGTCATCCCCAGCTGATCCTGGTTGGCAATCAGGAATTATTGAAGCAGACGTATGTAGGGCATTACAGGAGTTGGCAGGCCATGTGAGACAACCAGTCATACAAGAATGTGCAGACCACTAATGAAACAATAAAACCAGTATATGTTCCATACCTTGAATGCCACATAAGACTTGCAAATGTTTTTTATGGCGATTGCACTCCTTACCTGTTTGCCTGGTTCATCTGCAAAAACGGAAAACCAAATTGGTCAGGACAGAAACACATATCGCTTCATTAACTGTAAGTCATTCAAATAACAAAAGCATGCGATGATTGTCAGATCATCACATCTCTGAGAAAAAACAAGTGTAGAGGTTAATATTTAGAGATATCAAAGAAGAAACAACCTCGTTTTCAGAGACTAGTCAAGGAAGATGTCTTAAAACTATAACTGACTTGTGAAACATCCGATCCATAGTAAGCTTCATCTATTGAAGAATAAAGTCAGTAACTTCAATGACTAAATGGCATTTACCTTTGATTGGCATCTAACACACAATCTCATTATTAACTAACAAATTGACACACCAATTGATGCAAACACCAGCAAACAAAACTGCAGATCCTTGGCCACGAAAGGATCGACCAAACATGGTTGATCATCAAGTAGAAAGAAGCAGGTTTATGTCAAAGACACGACAAATCTAACCATATCAAATACAACAATATAAGCTCACAAAAACAGAGCTCAAATACGGAAACAAAGTATGGTAAAATTGTCGAAAAGAAAGGAGAAACAGACATACAAGGAAAGAAGAGCTTGGTAGGAGGATCAAGCCTGAGTTTTCTTCTTGTGGGTAACAGGGACTTTGCTACAAGTGACATTGTACTGGTGGAATAGGAGTTGGATCTCTCACCCACCTGGTGACTCTGGCTTGGGTGAGAAATGTTGCCACTGCCATTGTTACTCGTCATAGAACTTGAAGACGTAGAAGACGAAGAAGAGGATGGAGCAGAAGTTGAAGATGAAGAAGAGGAAGAAATGGCATTGATCGTTTGCCAAATCGGCATTTTTCATACTCTATCAAGTCCCCTTCCCTTCTTTCACTTCATTTAACAGCCATCCCGTGTCTCAAAAGAAGCGATGCTGTTATGTCATGCTCTTTATTTAACAGATTTTAATAAAAATCAAGTCTTTTTCATTTTTCAGCTGTAACTTGTGAATATTAAAATTATAAACCCAGCAAATGCAGACACCCCACCCCACCCCACCCCACCTCACCAGTTCCCCCGGTTTTCAGTTTTCACATTTCATGGGATATTGGGTTATGCGAATGGACAGTGTGGTCGGATCTCAAAGTCCAGTTTGATATTTGTAATCTTCTTACTTTGCAAAGTTAAGCAAGCTTACTGCTTACCTTACCAGGTTTTCGTGCATGTTTCCTACTTAAAACAAATACATTTTGCACTTCAACTTTATTACCAATGCGTTTTAGATGGCTTGTTTCTCGGAAGCAAACAAAACAACATTCTTCTAATGTTTTGGACTCTTAGATCGTTGGTGCTCACTGGACTTCTGACAGCAACTTGACAATTTGTAAGATTAGATTGAAGCAAAGGGAGAGACAACATGATTTACGCGTTATAATGTCTAATGCGAGAGCACGCTTCTTCCTCGGCTTTTTACCCACTAAATGCTCTTTTACTATTTGTTGTCATATCCACAACAGTTCAAACTTTAATTGGACCGAGAAGAAGAAAGAGAGATGTTATAATTGCAGCGTCTTTGGGAAAGATACTTTACCAAAATTTAAAGAAAGAAAAAGTTACTTTACCCTTCATTCTTATCACCTTACCCCGTAAATCAACCATGGATTCATGGAGAGGTCCCTAATCTAGCCATGGAATCAGCAGCATCATTTGCCTCTCCACATGCATGATGATGGCCCGAAACAAAAACTTTGTGCAGACCTTGAATTACCTTATAAGTCTGGTTCGATCATAAGCTCTCCATTTTGATTTTATGATTTGAGAGTTTGTAAGTGAGGGCTAAAACAATTGGGGCCTACTGACGCCCTAATGCCCCATTTCGTTGGGTTGAATCCATGACAGGAGGATTTTAGTCGGACTTGCTGATGCGATCTGACGTCAGAGTTCTGATGATATGGTTTATCTTCAACAGCATTATTGTATTGTTTGGATTAACAGGAGTTGGTGGTATCATTTCTTTATTATATTTATAATTTAAAAATAATATAAAATTAAATTTTAATAATTTTAATATTATGTAATTTTTAATAAAATTAATACAACATAAAAAATTATGTGAGAGCTAAATAATATAAAAATAAATGATAAGTTTAAATTATAAAATAAAATAAATAAGAGTTAAACCAAAAAATTCATTGAATTTAACTCTTATAATTAATTGAGATTAAAATTATTAGGTTGAAAATTTATATAGAAATATATTTAAGTTTGAGATTGATTTGTATCAAAAACTAAACTATTGTAACTTTTTTTAATAAAATAGATTGGCCCCTTCATTATATCTAGTGTTGAGGATATCTTATGCAAGTTTGATAAATTAATCTTGTCTTGAATTTAATATATTAGGTTTAGATTTATTGAGATATGGATTCTACTTATGTTTAAGGAATTCATACAAACAATCTGAATTCTCATATCATTTTGGGGTGATTCGATTGAGCTTCTTACGTTTAGTATATAAGTTTAAAATTTTTGAAATTAAAACAATGTTATTTTAAAATCACTATAGCATATTGATGAGTTATTTTGTAGTCATTTAGAGACTTATGAGACTTATCTTCTTTAGCTTGTGTTGGGCATTAGGATATGAGTAATGGCTCTGACTACCGATGATAGAGGAAGGGCTTGTCTTTCGGTGAGTTGTGGTTCAAAGAGAAAAGAAGATGACAAATTACAGATAGGTTTTTGAAATATTAGGACTCTTATAGGAAAGTCTTTGGAATTAGTAGAGCTTTTAGACAAATATAAGATTCATATAGCATACGTCTAGGAGAAAAAGTGGACGGAGACTAAAGTAAAAGAGATTAATGGGTTCAAAATTTGGTACTCAAGGTGTTCAAGAACATTGAATAGGGTAGGTATCTTAGTTGTTAAGGAACTTATAAATTATGTTGTGGAGGTAAAGAGGACTAAGGAAAGGATTATGTTCGTAAAGATAGTATTGAAAGGTGTTGTTCTCAATGTGGTGTATGCATATGTACCTTTAGTAACTTTGGATGAACAACTTAAATGATAATTATGGGAAGAGCTAGAAGAGATGATTTAACTTTGACAAGAAAATAATTATAAGAGGAGGATACCTCGAATGCGTATACATAGACTCGTGCAGGTTTTAAGTATGGGGATAGGAATGATAGTAGGATTGCTTTGTTGGATCTTGTGGTAGCGTTTGAGTTAACGATAGCTAAATTTTTTCAAGAAAAATGAGGAGCACTTAATGAATTTTAAGAGAAAAATCACAAAAACTCAAATTGACTACTTCCTCGTAAGGCGGAGTGATCGACCTAGGTGCAAAGATTATAAGGTGATACCAAATGTTCACTTGTCAACTTGAATAGACTGCTAGTTTTGGATCTTATAATTAAGGGATGGAAGAAGAAGAGATACTAAAGAGCTCATGAACCTACTTAGTTGTGTGGATCTAATAGATTTAAACTCATTTGGTCAACTGTACACCTAGTCAAGCAAGCAACAAGGTAGCCTACGCAACAAGGTAGCCTACAGATCAGGAAAAAACTGGACAGGACTCTAGTAAACACAGTTTGGGTTCAACATTTTTCACACTCATACGTGCATTTTGGAGAAAATATACTCTCTAATCATTCCTATATGTTGATCCAAAATCTAAGTATCTAGGCACTTTGTAGATCCATTTATGTTCTTCAATGGAATTACACAAATGGAGGGATTCTTGGCGTTAATCCACAGCTGTTGGCAACACGAAGTGCAGGGGTATAAAGCCTTTCAAGTCATGCAGAAACTAAAAATAGTCAAAGTTGCTCTCAAAGGATGCACACATCAAAACTCTCGATGACCTCAACGTATTCAAGAGTAAGCTAAAACTATCTTAAGAAAATTGCTACAACTCACCTTATGATCAAATTTGAGATGCTCAAAGATGAGATTTCTTACTAAAAATCAAAAGTTACTGAACCTTTAAGAAAGAGTTCTTTTGTTCAGTTGATGGGATCAGAGGGTAATGAGCTACCCACCTATAACATGACAAGAATTATGGAAGGTTCTATTTGGCAGGGATTAAAGGAATCGTTAGTGTTACCTTTCTCAGAAGATGAAGTCAAGAGAACTCTGTTTGGCCTACACCCCTCCAAAGTGCCAGGACTCAATGGATTTTCAGCATGGTTCTTTCAACATACTTGGGAGATTACAGATGAATTATTTACAGAAACTGTCTTGGAGTTCTTTACTTCTTCAAAAATGCTCTAAGAATTAAACCACACCTATATCACTTTAGTGCCAAAGAAGTTTCATCCTCTAAGCATGGTGGATTTCAGACCAATTTTGTGGTGTAACACGATTTATAAAGTCAGTGCTAACCATTTAGCTGAAAGACTAAAGATTTTACTTAAAGATCTTATAGATACCTCTTAAGGAACGTTTATTCTGAATAGAAATATCAGCAATAACATTCTACTCCTTCAAGAGCTATTGAGAGATTGTTCATCTGGGAGAAGAATAAGTAGCTGCTTACTCAAAATTAACTTTTACAAAGCCTTCAGCTTAGTCAATTAGGATTTTATACAACTTTACTTGGAAGCAACGAATGTAACGCCCCATTTTAGGGGTTAGAATATTAAAGAAATTCAGTACGTTTTATGTTTGCTATTTGAATATTGCTAAATTGTGCATAAGCATTTTGGCATGCATTCATGACATTTTTTGGGAAAATTGGTTTAATGAGATTTCTGAATTATTCGTACTGTATTAAAATAATTTTGGCAATTTTCGTATTCTTTCAATATTTTTAAAAGTTGTTGGATTTTTGAGTTGAAAATTTAATTGGAGAATCATATTATTATTTCTTAATATTTGGTAAATTTTAGGAATTTTCGGAA
>JAOQMR010000009.1:8795672-8806211 GCA_027563865.1 Erythroxylum pelleterianum | reverse complement strand
AAGAGGCTAAGTGTGAAAAGAATACTTGCTGTAAGAGACCTGAAGAGGCTCGGCAAAAAGAATACTTGTATTTTTTAGAAGTTTAGTGAAATCTCAGAAAGGACTTCTGAAGACTGGACGTAGCCCACGGTTTGGGGTGAACCAGTATAAATCTGCTGTGTCATTTCTTACTCTCAACTTTCAACTCTAAACGTTTACTCTTATTTTGTTATACAGTACTTAGAAGTGAATTACAATACTGCATGATACGTTTACTCAATAGTTCTGAAAAAGCAAGTTGTTTAAAAAGGGGGATTTTTTTAAAAGGGATACACAATTCAACCCCCCTTTCTTGTGCGTTTTGTATATCAAATATAAAGGTTGTACTAACGTGTGATTTACTTCATAAGTTTTTTTAATTCTAATGGATATTTTTTCTCTAAATTGACTCAAATAAAGGTTTATGATCCTTATATGTTAACCTTAAAGAATAAATTATTATCCTTGAGCATTTTAATAAGGAATTTCGTTCCTTAAGACCTATTGTTCTAAGGATTTGCTCAATCATGATCAAATAACCTATTTATACTAGTATAATACTCTTGTTAAGGTTGATTGCTTGTCTTAAAATTCACATGTTGCTTTAATAAACTCATTAAGCACCATATAAATGCAAAAGTTCATCAAAAAATGATAAAATAACTAGCTTTATCTTTATACACTAATAATGAATTTTGGACATGTTACCATGATCAACTTTCTTTATTATAATCCTTATCAAGACTTTAATTTAGATAAAGAAAATGAAAGGGATAGGGGATCAACTTTGTTTAAGCTCTCTAGCTTCTTAATTTTTTATTCGCTTCTCCATTTATTAGGATAATGAGTGATGTGGTTGACACATAGTATTCAAACCATTGTAAAAATAGTGTGGTAAATCCAAAAGGCTTCTATATTTCATATAAGAAAATGCCAATTGATTGAATCAAATGCCTCATCAAATTCAATCTCCACTGGCCAACATTTGGTGCCTTTCCTTCTATGATAATCCTTAAAAAGTCCTCATTTATGAAGATGTTATCCCATATATTTCTCCCTTGGAAAAATACACCGCAGTTTGGGTTGATCAAGGTTTTCATGATAGGTTTCAATCTAGTTATGAGCTTCTTAGCAGTAACTTTATAGATGAAATTGCAACACAAAATGAGCCTAAAGTCATAAAGAGTTGCAAGGTGAAAGATCTATGGTATGAGGCATAAGTGTGTGTTGTTCATCTTAATGAAAAAAATTTCTTTATTAAAGAAATACAAAACCACTTTTATCATAGTATCTCTTATTTGGCCATGAATTATGAAATAAAAAACAAAAAATGCATTGCAATTGTAAGCTTTTTTATGTTCATGATAAAAATAGCCATTTCAATGTCTACTCTTGAGAAGGATCTAATGATTTCATTAGCTTACTTCTTATTAATAGAGTTCAGAATGAATTTTTTTAAACACCTACATAATAGAATTATGGTTAGTACAAAAGCCAAGTTTTTTTTGGAAGTAATTAAAAGCTAGGTCCATTAGAGCTTCTTAGGAAGAGTGGATTGTTCTAATAGATTAACATATAAGTATTCATGGGTATAAGTGAGGATTTTCTTAATTTCTTTCACTACTTAATTTATGGTGTAAAAGTTCCTTCTGTGAAGAGATTTAAACTCTTTTTTTCTTCTCCTACAATTTCCTTATACATCTTAAACATTCAAAACCACTAACCTCCATTTAAGGCCCTATTATGATTGAAGCTTCAAATTATAACAAATTGGCAAGATGGTGGAAAATTATGAAAGGAGATTACCTAGCAATAGGAGGTGTTGACAAGTAATGTCTATTAGTGCGTGGTTTGAGCTTAGAAATAAATGAAATTAAGCCTTGCTTGCAAGAATAGGTCATTCAATTATAATTCACCATAGCTCTATTTAACTTTTTCCTTTAGAAGCTTGTACCTATTCGGTTATTGTTCCATGTATAGAATTTTCCTTCAAAGCTAAGATATTAAAGTCCCAAAAGGTTAGTGCATTTTGGGAAATCATTATTGTAGTACCTTAAACTAACATGATTTCCATCAACCTCATTCTTGTAAAGGGTTCAATGAAAATTCTCTGTTATCATTCAAGGCTCATCAAAATTTTAGATCAATGCCCTAATATTGTCCCTCAACCAAATCCTTTGAAATGTAAAGTTAGCAAAATCACATAAACATGATGTTTACTAGGCTATTTAGGTGTGGAATTATGACATTCAAATGGAGATAATGATTAAAGAATTGTTAGTTCATTTCCTAGATATCTTTCAGTTTATAGGCCACCATAATGTTACTATTATATTATGCTTGAATATTACTTAAAATGTTATAAATCTTATCCATAAAGCAAGTTTTAATTTTTAAATGATTAGTTTTTTGTTTTTTCCTTCAAGAGGTATAACAAAAAGATTATTTTTTAAAGTTTAAGAAATCATTGATAACCTTTTAAAAGTTTAAGACGTTATTGATAACCTTTTCTTTATTAAGGAAATTAAAGTCCCTAACATTCTAAGCTAAGATCATTAAGCAGGTGAACAGGGACATTTCCTAACCCTTTCTTTAACTCTACCTTATCTCCTCCTAAAACTATAAGAAACCCTATTTCTTTATAAGTATGAGATTGTTTTACCCTTACTTAGCTCTTAGGTTCCCTAAAGAGTTCTTAGTTCATGTTGCCCACTATCTAAAAAACCAATAATGACTAGAGGAAAGGTGAGATTAGGTGACAGTGTGTTGTAACACTAGTCAAAATAAACTAGACTACTACTGTAGTAGGGTGAGTCTAGGTCGATCCCACAACGAGTGTGTGTAAAGTTATTGAGATGAAATTAAACAATGTTTAGTTTATTAGGGGGGTTGGTTGGTTTGTCAAACAAGAAAATAAAATGAAGCAAACCTAACAAAGGTAAATTAAAGAAAAAATGCAAAATGATGAAAGTGGTGAATTCGTTAAGAGTCCAGGTCTTTGGTTCAATCTTGACCTAAACTTTAATTAAACAAATTTCATTGAATTGTTGTCTTCACATCTCTCTTTGAACTATTACTTGTAGATTAACAACAAGCTTTATTAATCTCGGTTTTTCTTTAGGTCATATTTAATTAAGAAAAGTTTGTTAATTAACCCTAAATATCGGATAACCTAGGAGACGCTTGCTAAGTTTAATCAAATAGCCACCTTACAAGTGAGAAAAATAGACCAATCTCAGTAATAATCACACAATCTTAGATTATTTAACCTAGTTTATGCTATCCCTAATGATTACAAACCATTAGTCGCTACAAATGAATCGAAAAAACAATGATTATGTATTGTATTCAATTCTTGCAACGGGGTTCTTGCATAAAAAAATCAAATAAAGTGTTCAATCATTCTTACACAAAACCTAAACATTGAACAAAGGATAACATAATCGATCCATAAAAGAAAGAAAAAAACAAATATAAGGAGAAATACACTTAACCGGGTTGTCGGTGACGATTTCACCTTCGAATCGATGTCGGGAAAGCTACCCCTCCATAGGTTTCTCCATATGAGAGAGCTTCATCTCCCTCCTATCTTCTGTCTCTCGAGAGCTCCTTCAGTTTAGCCCAGCCAAAAAAACCTTCTATTCTTTCATCAAAACCCTTGCTCTACCATCACATATCTATTTATATTAAAAACTAGGGTTTAAGGTAACATATGTATGAAAGTCACGCCTATGCAAGTAAGTCACGCCCATGACATATTGTGTCATGGCCATGTACCATTAGTCACGCCCATGACACTTTATGTCATGGTCGTGACTTGCACTCTCACGACTTTTCTCTTCATCTTCATGCATTTTCTTATCTCCTCTTACTTTAATCCTTCTTATTGTTCCATAAAGACAAGTGAGTGGGAATCTAAAAAAGACGGCTCAAATATAGTTCTTTTGACTCATTTTAACTCTTTCACATCTGAATTGTACCTAAAACCATATAAGAACTATAGTGAGTATCTTAAGCATTTTCATATCATTAATCACTGAGTTTAAAGGGTTAAATGTAACAAAAATTAAGCATATATTAAGTTCTCCCACACTTAGCTTTAGGTAGTCCTCGGGCAAAACATCCAAATTAACCTCATAAACCCAAAACATTCAGTCAATTCCCATATTTTTCGAGAATACATAATCATAAGCAAAGATGATTGACTTTAAAAAATCATAGCAGGAAATCAACATTCAAAACTTTTACTCATGATTAATCAACATTCATCATCTTAAAAAACTGAGTAATCTAATGGTAGACTTAGAAAATGTGTTTAAATAAGATATATTCATAGGTACACTCGACTCCATTCACAATCAAGACATTCCACAACTTTTCATATCATTTGATTTTCCCACCGTTGAGGTTACATGCAAAATCATGGATCAAAGGACTTTTTAATGTCGTAATGTGGGTAAAAGTAAGGTGATAAATATTTGGGTAAAGTAGTATAAAAGCCATCAAATCTAGTGAAACAAAAGTAACAATCAATGTGACATCAAGTGCAAAAACTAACATTCCCTCACAATTGTGGACATCAACTATGATGAATGCAAAAATGATGTTTCATAACTCAAAATGAAGCTCTCTCACACAAACAACATGAAGCATAACTAATCAAAAGGGATCACTCATAAGGATTGATGATAACAATACACTTAACTACAATGAGTGAACCTTCTAAGACAACATCTACCTCATATCCAATATACTCAAAAAACCCATTCAATACAAATTTAGGAGGATGCATTAATCAGAAACAACTTTTCAACACATATGCACTTCCTCCTTGATACATTTATTTAAACACTTTTCTTCCTTTTCTTTTTCTTTTCTTTTCTTCTCTTTTGCTTTTCTCCTTTCTTTATTTCTTTTTCCTTCTTTTCTTTTCTTTTTCTTTTCTCTTTTCTTTCTTTCTTTTTCTTTCTCTTATAAAAATTAAAAGAAACTACATCAGCATGGGAATTTCAATGATAAGACATAAAATAACATCCTAACATTATAACTAACCCACACATGTGCACATGCCCCCACACTTGGAATTTTGTATATCTACAAAGTCAACATTCAATAAATGTTCCACTAGCTTTAAGGTTTAGGTGAGACATTTGGTGATGTTTAAAGCATGTAATGTGGTAAATACAAAAGAAAGGCTAATAAAGCTCAAGGGGGCTTAATAACGGAGAAATTATGTTAATAAGGTTGGCTATGTAACTAATGTAGTTCGAAAAAGCAAAGAATGCCTAATCATTTCCATGTTAAAGCATGTGTTGGTCTCAAATAGAAAATCAAAGCAAAGTTAGGATGTACATGTCATGAAGGTCACAGATAAACAAAGACAATGAGACTGATATGGATGTG
Source organism: Erythroxylum pelleterianum (assembly GCA_027563865.1). Classification (NCBI taxonomy): domain Eukaryota; kingdom Viridiplantae; phylum Streptophyta; class Magnoliopsida; order Malpighiales; family Erythroxylaceae; genus Erythroxylum; species Erythroxylum pelleterianum. The sequence continues at coordinate 8,800,790 of JAOQMR010000009.1, read as the reverse complement.
TTAGTCTAATAAGGCTTAAAATCTAACAAATTTTTTCTACCACTAGTCACTACTCTTCTAACGATAATACACATCGACCAATCACAAAAGTAAAGTCACATGCTTAAGTTGCCATGAAATTCTTTAGTGAATTCATTCTCTACTCATGACTATATAGTCCTAGAAGCATTAGAAAACTAACAATTGCTTGTTTTGTTTGTTTTATTCTCTCTTATTTTAATTGAAAACGTAAAAGAAGCAAGAAACAAACCAATATAAAAACACACATGCATATCTGTTAGTGCAAAAAAGTAAAGGAAAAGAAATTTACTTCCCTTGGGTTGCCTCCCAAGAAGCGACTTTGGTTAGGGTCGCTGACTCGACTATATGTTTTCTCCTCACGTGACAAAATTGTGATATTTTGGTGTCACATGCAGCTCTTCCACTTGAGGTTCTTCCAGATAAGGTCTTGGTTGATAATCATTCTTATTCAGCATCATCCCTATCCTTATACTCTTAATCTTTACTGAGTCCATGTTTTTCTTCCTCGTTTAATTCATCTAACCTGCTAGATAAAAGTAAAGAATCATTCTCAACTAAAAAAATGGAACTAAGTATTTACCTCTGAGCTAAAAGATATATCCACTTTTGCTCCTAGCTCCTCCTCAACTTCTTCGACACAAACAATTCCTTGACTAGTCCACTCAATATTCTCAAGCTCCTCTTCACTCTGTAAGGCCTCTGTGCTAACGTCTCTTAGGTACACCTTAGGTTGAGATAGTTGTGTTTCTTAGCCTCGTGATACTAGGCGGTTGAGAGCTTCAGTTAACTGAATCATTTGGCTTACCAAGTTCTGGATCCTATAACTTATTTCTTGTTGGAATTACATCTCTTTCTGTTGTAATCATAAAGTATTAGCAACACAAACATTAAGTAATTCCTCTAGAGAAGTACCTGAGTTTTGTTGGTTTTCCAAATATGGGATGCTAGATCCTTTATCTTGCGAAAATTGCCTTACTTCCTGCTGAAACTTCTGTACAATCTGTTGAAGTTGAATAATATTAAGCAAATCTTCTAAAGATGTTCCTGAGTCATGATAAGAAACTTCTGGTCTATAGGGAATTGTTGTACATCCTGCATACCATCAAGGAAGTAATTTTGTGGGTTATCCTATCCATAACTAAAGTTAGGTTGATTAGTCCAACCTTAGTTACAGGATTGAGAATAAGAATTATAAAAGAAATCACTTCCGTCCATATCAAAATTTCTATTTTTTAATTCAAAAACACAAAACAAAAATTGAAATGAACAAGAAATAACTAAAAATAAACTAATTACAAACAAATATATATTTAACATTAATTAAAATCACAAACAAAAACTAAAACACTGCAACGACACTAATATTGACAGTGTGTCGTAATGCTAGTCAAAATAAACTAAATTACTATTATAGTAGGGGTAAGTCTAGGTCCCCACAGAGAGTGTGTAAAGTTATTGAGACCAAATTAAATGGCGTTTAGGTTATGGGGGGTTGGTTGGTTTATCAAACAAAAAAAATAAAATGAAGCTAAAATATTAAAAGAAAATTAAAGAAAACATGCAAAATGATGAAAGTGGTGAATTTGTTAGGAGTCTTGTTCTTTGGTTCAATCTTAGCCTAAAATCTAATTAAACATATTTCACTATTGTCTTCACATCTCTCTTTGAACTATTAGTCGTAGATTAACAACAAGCTCTGTTAATCCCAATTTTTCCTTAGGTCGTAGTTAATTAAGAAGAGCTCGATAATTAACCCTATTTATCAAATAACCTAGGAGATGCTCTCTAAGTTTAATCGAATAGATGCCTTACGAGTGAGAAAAACATATCAATCTAAGCAATAATAACATAAGCTTAGATTATTTAACTTAGGTTATATTATCCCTAATGATTACGAACCATTAGTCGCTACAAATGAATCAAAAAAACAAGGATTACATATTGTATTCGATTCTAGCAATAGTTTCTTATGTAAAAATAATCAAATAGAGCATGCAATCATTCTTACACAAGACCTAAACATTGAAAATAAGACAACATAATCAAACCATAAGAGAAAGAAAACAAAAAATACAAGGAGAAATACACTTAACCGGGTCGTCAGTGTCGATTTCACCTCCAAACTTGCATCGGAAAAGCTACCCCTCCATGGGTCTAACCATATAAGAGTGTTTTATTGCCCACCTATCTTCTATCTCCCAAGAACTCCTTCAATTCAACCCAACCAAAAACACTCTCTATTCTTTCATCAAAACCCTCGCTCTGTCGTCACATATCTATTTATATTAAAACTAGGGTTTCAAGTAGCACATGTGTGAAAGTCACGCCCATGACAGTTTCAGGTAGCACATGTTTGAAAGTCACAACCACGATATATTGAGTCATAGGCATGACTTTAAGTCACGCCATATGTCATGGTTGTGACTTGCATTCTCATGACCTTTCTCTTCATCTTCATACATTTTCTTACCTCCTCTTGCTCTAATCCTTCTTTTTCTTGTTTCATATAGACAAGTGAGTGTGAATCTAAAAAAGATGACTTAAATATAGTGCTTTCAAGTCACTTTAGCTTTTTTGCATCCTAATTGTACCGAAAACCATATAAGAACTATAGTCAGTATTTTAAGCATTTTCATATCATTAATCACTAAGTATAAAGGGTTAAACGTATCAACAATTAAGCACATATCATTAGGTTTATCACTTTCTTTAGGTTTAATTATTTATAAATCTTCCTTCACAAGATCTAATGTGGAGGTTTAAGCAATAATAACTACTTTTTCTTCCACAACTTTAACATAAGAAGTTTTTATTGGTGCATTTATAGCATCATTGATGAAGGAGATTCTTATGAGTTCCAAAGGGATAGTACTCTAGTCCTCCTCATTAGTAATTCCCATCAATTTATATACAACAATAAGTGATAAACATTTTTCCTATTTTTTACTGCACGGTGTAGCTATAGTTAGCATTGGCAAGTACGAGTTGATCCTACAAAGACTAGAACTACCATTATTTACCATCTTTCTATTATCTATCCTAAAAAATTATGTTGTTTAAGATAAACCAAATTCAAAATTAAAACAATAAACTAAATTAAAATAACACAATTAACTAACTAAAAATAGATTAAATTAAGAAACAATCAAGGAAAACAATGGTACCTGGACTTTGAATCCCTCTAAGATTTCTTATGTAATCATGATTTCACTATTGAATTTAATCTAGAATTTATTGGACTGTGAAAATTCCTATCTTATGTTAATATCTTTTTCAAGACCCTTAGCACCTAGCCCTTGGTTGATTAACTGAAATATATTTCAAGTTAAAACCCATAAGATTGCATTAATCGATTCATGATTTTCACCATTAGGTTTGACCCTAATCCAGAGGATTTATGTCAACCTATTTCTAGGTATGCATTTAACTCCTTTCAATTATGGTAGATCTATTCATACAAAATAATTTCTCAATCTTAATTGTATGAAATAGTACAATAGTAATATTAATTCAAGAATAATTAAGAACATATAATTGGATCTCAATGAAACTAAATAATTAATTAAGTTAGAATAAAATCACTACATGGTCTATCCCAGGGTTCATTTAATCCAAGTACTAAAAAAAGTTTAGCTCATAATCATAACATCAAGACCAAAGGAAAAACAAAAAGCTAAAAGAACCATGATGAAATCCATTTTAATCTTCATGAAATCCTCTTTAGATTGATGAAAATTGACCTTATATAGGTTTCCTTGCTTGTTCTTCATTCCCTATATCATTATAGGCCATTATATAAAACCCTTTTGATTTTTTCTAGTTTTCTCTTTGTTTTATCCATTTATAACTTAAATTTAAGGCTTCTAAAGTGGACATAGTGACTCACATGGCTGTGTACATAACCATATCCCTCAATTTTGCTTTAATCTTTCAAAATCACAAAGAAACATTATCTTAGAGAGTTGTATGGGCTAATAAACCTTCGTGTAGACTTATACGAAGACTTACACGAGAAAATACCAATATAGCTTCATTGCTTATGTTTTCTGTCCAAATTTTGCCTTAATTATTCTCCTTTTTCTAGGAAAATTTCAAATAAACAAATAAAATGCATTAAATATGGGATTATAAATATAATCTCCATCACTTAAGCATTTGTTTTTCCTCAAGCAAATCAATTTCATTACTCTCAACTTAATAAGAAACAACTTTGGAAAATCATTAAACAAAAAGGATATCCATCAAGATTCTCCATTATTCATTCAACTGCAAAGTTTATTGAAGTGCTAAGCATTTATTTACTTGCATCAAATTATTAATCAATCCAATTCAATCCACAAATTTTCAAATTTCAACTTAATTCTCACCATTCCACTTAATGTGTAAAGTGAACATACATAAGAAAAATGCTAAAACATTTAAACACTTTCATACCCCTTATTAAAAACAAAACATTAAATGTAAACATTTTTAGACCATTTAAAAGCTTGTTTGAAAAATCACCTAGCCTTTTGACATAATAGTAAACAACTTTGTCATAAATACCCCTAATTACTCAACTAGGTCACTATCTTAAATGGTTATTAATACCAATCTTTAACTTTGACATTTTTTTATTACAAAGTTAGCGGAGTGAAATTATTTATGTTCATTTATTCACAAACAAATTTTTTATTTTTTATGTGTGGGGTAATAAAAATGCTCAAAAATAATTCATATTTAACCCAATGCATGTACAAATTTTACATAAAGTATTATAATATAAATAAAGTATCCATTCGTAACATTAATAAACTAAAATGAAATCAACTTGATTATCAAAACTTATAACTATTTGCCTAAACAAATAAAATCACTGTCACAACCACACTTATAATGAACCATCTTAATCAACTTCTGTTTAAAAAAAACCCCAAATTATTCATTATTAAGTTAATTATAACAAAATTGAAAAACTTGACTACTAAGTCCTTCCCACATACTTAAGGTATACATTGTCCTCAATGCAAACATGCAAGAACAAGGAAAAATGTGAATAATAAAGGGGTAAGGATAACTGGCACTCCCCTGATAGAAAAATATTTTTCATTCTCTTCA
>JAOQMR010000009.1:8739617-8753934 GCA_027563865.1 Erythroxylum pelleterianum | reverse complement strand
ATTAATTGCTAATAACAACATACTAATAAGAATGTAATAAACTTTATTAAATTTAATATTACCATTATTAGCATCAAATGTTTTGTCAACAGTCTTCGTTGAGGGATCTATTAAAACAAATCATTATGAAATACATAATAATAAGTGTAAAAGAAAAATAAATTTTTATTTAGTATTACCTCGAATATCTAATCTGATACCCTCATTTGGTGGATTAAGGGCAGATTGCCCTTCGCACTCTTCCATTGGCACTGTAACGGTAAAAAATATCAATAAAGTTTTACTTGTAAAAAAATATTTAAAAATGGAAGATAAATAACCTTGATCTCTAGTATTATTATGTATCATTGTCTGTCTAGTTTCCGAACTTGAAATGTTTATATTGCTAAAGGTTTTTTTGGAAGGAAAAGCCACTCTCGTATTTTTATTTGACACTACAACATTGAAAATCCAATATTAACATCAACAAGCATACAAAACAATTACAACTAAAATAAAATTAAAATAAAATTATTACCTCCTAAATTTTGAGGTAAAGAATACTCAGTTAGGCCATCATTCAAGTCATTCACTGCTTTCAAAGCATTAGACAACATTAATTTACGTTTTGGGTCGATTGTACTGTTAGCTGTTGTGGTCACACTTAATAGATCCTTTTTACGCTTTAGTATTTTACTCATTTTCGATCATGTAAAAAAATACAATAGGTATTAGCCATCTCTTAAATAAGTAGGAATGAATTTCACTAAGTGAAAAAAAAACCACTCTGGAGTGCAACTGCCTTATTGCGTGCGTCAAAAGTCTTGGAGTGCAGCGTCTCTAACGTCTCCCACTTGTTACCGCCTGCGTGTGTTGTGCGTCAAAATCCTCCAACTGCATCAAGATCCTGCCCCACTCTGTTGCCTCTGGTCTCTTTAACCTCTGCCACTCGTCCCCTTTAAAATAATAAACTCTCTAATTTGCCGCTTGTCCCCTTTAATTTTGCTACAGCGTCCCTTTTTGTTGTTGTGCGTGATTTCCAATTTTAAAACCTAAACATCCAAAACGTTTTCTATCTCCTGCTCCACTGCCATTTTGGATTTCCCTTCTTAAGCTTCTACTGTGTCGGTTTGGGCTGCTCAAGACTACACTTCTCCTGCTGCTTCTTTTGGTGAAATCTTCGTGAGCTTCTGCATTTTGCCTTTGGACTCTGTCATTTTCCTCATATAGAAAAAAGATGGTTAGTGCCTCCTATGGGTCTAGCAAAATCAAGCCAGTCTCCGTTCTCCAGCAAGTCTATGACTCTGGTCACTAGTGTTTTGGTGAGGGCTACATGCAAGAACTCGCCGAAAAAGCTCCTAAGATCAAGGGGGCTAAGCTTAGACCCTCCGATCACTGCAAAGGTAAACACATTCCTTCTTATTTCCCTTTTCTTTTCGTTTTTGTCTTTTTAAAGAAAAAACTTAACGGATTTTAAGTTTTCACATCTCTCTATGAATTAATTTGTGTCTCTTTGAATTAATTTGGGTTTTTGAGATCTAGGAGGAGGGCCTAGGGTTTTAGTCCCCAAAAAAAAAAGTTATCGTTTCAACTTTCTCCGAGGAATATGTTTGGGTGAAGAGGAAGAGGAAGATCTGTGAGCCAAAGAAGGGTATTTTTACTGTGTAGAGGAAGTGGGTTTGTAAAAGTTTTCTTCTTTCCTGCCGTAAACAGTTTTTGGGAGGGTGAGTGGGGGTGGCTGGGTTACTAAATGGTGTGGACAAAAGTTTTGATCTTTGAAGTATGAGACTTTCTTCCGCTAGTTTCACTCAGCAGACTTAGGAAGGTATGCTTCACCGTATTGCTTCCTTTCTATGATTTTTCTTTATAGATTCTTTTCTTTTTATTTTTGGTTGTTCTTTTGTTAGTTTAGTGGTTATGCTTTTACTTGTATGCAACTATGCATTTTATTTCGTATAAATCCTCTGCTTCCATCCGAAGATTCAAACATATATAATGGTCTTATAACTGTAATCATATATATTAATTTCACTTTAAAGATAATGAAATTCTTTCTATTTTTTTAAATATGATAGTCTTATAATTGTATATTTTTGTAGTTCTCGGCATTTATAAATGGATAGGGGATGGATAAAACTCAATGACTACACTTCATAAGATTATGTTAATGGAGTCAAAAATTTCATGAGATTTTCTTTAGATAATCTTAGACAAAGAAAGGATATGCCTTGTCCATGTGGAGAGTGCTTGAATTTTAAATTACAAGCACCTCATTTGGTGAAATTTCATTTGTTGTCTTGTATTTGCCCATCTTCCCTGAGAAAGGGAGATGTATAAAGTAGAGTTCATGTAATTTTCTTACTGGTTTAGGTATTCCCCTTCGTATTTTCCAATTACATATTCATGCATTTTACATCCTCTCTATCTTCCTGCAGTATATATGTGGGTCTTCTATTTGTGTTTGCTTTGCTATATGTTGCTCGCTTCTTATGGTTGTTTATAGTATAATGAGTTTGACATATGATTGTGGAAATTTGGCTTTTGTTCTTCATTTCTTTCAATTCTTCTGTGGATATTACTATTGCGTTAGCTTTAAGTTTACTACTTACAATGTCTGGAGCTTTGAAATCCAGGCAAAGGATGCTGCTTCTATTTAGGACAAATGGCTGCTTGTGAACTTGCAATCAACAAAGGAATTTAGCTTACATATGGTAACTTTATATTGCTTTATCCCCTACTCCAGATTTGAAATCCTTTTATCATGTCTAAATGATTAATTTACAATTATTTTTGTAATGTTGCTTTTTGAAGTTTAATCGGGACACTTGGGCAAACGAAGCAGTTGCTCAGGCTATCTGTACAAATTTTATTTTTTGGCAGGTTAGCATCCCCCTTGAATGAGCATTAGTTTCTATATGTATATTGTCTCAGAAATTGCCATTAAAGTGTTCTAATGTTAAATGAATGAGATTTACTATTACCATGTGTGCTGTATTTTCTGAGCTCTACTATTGCTTATAGGTATACAATGATACAAGTGAGGGCAGGAAAGTTTGCACCTATTACAAATTGGATTCTGTTCTTGCTGTTCTTATTATTGATCCAATTACAGGACAAAATATGCATTCATGGAGTGGAATGGTACAACCTGCGAATTTGCTGGAGGTATGCATTTACTTCATAATAATTAGAGCAATTGCTGCTGTAAAGAGAGTTCTTGAAATTAATGCAAATGTTTGAATCCAAGTTTTGTTGATGCACTGCTGACCTTGATATTCTTTTGACTATAGGATTTGGTAGCATTCATGGATAGTGGTCCAAGGGATCATCATAAAACCCTATCTCACAAACGTCCAAGGGGAAGCTCGTGGACTCCAGATAAAGACAAAGGTAAACTATGACTTTGAGGTTATTTTTTATTTTTTGATAATATCATTATTAATGTAATACTAATCTATGAGCACAAAAAAGAATTCGCTTCATGGCTCGAGAGTTGAGTAAGATTTCCAATCTTCTTCGAAATGTTGTTTTATTGGAAATTATTTTCCTAATTGTAATATTTTATAATTTGTATTGTTGTATTAAAATTAGATTCAAGAGATTCAACGTATAAAATCTGTTGAAGCTACAGATGAGCTTCTTGCTCTTGCATTAGGACCTGGCTATCGTATTAGTAAATGTAGTGGGTGCATAGTAGAAGGAGTTAAGTACCTAACAAAAAAAAAGAGATTGTCAACGTGTAAGTTCTAGATATAGAAGTTCTAGATAGTGCTTAAGAGGTTAGGTTAGTAGCCCAAAATGATGAAGCTCCATTAGAAATTGAAATTGCTGAAAAAATAGTACACTCACGTGTTGATGATAATGATGATGAAGAAGATGACACTTTTAATGAGTATTGGAGTAGCGAAGATGAAGTTGCATCTCAAGCTTATGATGATAGTGACTTGGATTGATGTGTAATGGGTAAGATTGAATAGTTTTTTCTTCCACCAAATTCAATTATCTATAGTTTTTCAGTTTTATTTTAATATTGTTGCTTGAGTTTATTGAAATTGATAGTAACGTGATTCTTTTGCAGGTTCTTATTCATATGCACATTTTATAGCATACATGTCAATATGTGTGATTTTTTTCTTATGTATTTGTAGTTATTCTATTTGATTTATTTTGATCCAAGCAAAGTAAAAAAAAAATTCGTTAATTCCTTTTTTTCCTATTATTACATATCAACAATATTATTCTTAATACAAAATATGAACTTTGCAATATTTATATTAACTTTAGTAATTTGTTTTGCAGCTACTCGACTTTGGATGTGATAGAGACACTATGAGTTAGGACTACAGAGACACTATGAGTTAGGACTACTTTTTTTCTCCTAGAAGATATTTCTTGACATCTGATTTTCATTTTAGAACTTGTTTGTACATTTAAATATGTATATAGAGAATTTTGACATAGGGGATTAAGTTATGTTTCATAGAATTATTTTTTTATGAAGTATTTAGATAAATTGGTTTATATTTTCTTTTGATTGTGTGTTTATAATTTATGGTTTCAATGAATACCATCATGTATATATAATTAGAGGTATTGAAGTATTAAAACAGGAAATACTTAAAATTTGTTGTTAATAACAAATTAAAATAATTTTCTTCAACCACGTATTTATTTAGTTTCTATTGCATAAATTTTAGCGACTAATTTGAATTATTTTAGCAATCAGTTTTGGTTACTAGTAGGCATACATTAGGAACCATCAAAATTATTTTTGCGACCAAGTTTTGGTGGCTAACACATACACTCTAGTGAGCAACAATTAATTTTTTGTTGCTAAATTATGGTAAATATAATACAATTTGTGACAATATTAAAACTATAGCAACAAATTATTTAGTTGCTAAAAGTAAATTTTTAGCAACAACATCATGTCGTCACAACATAGTTACTAAAAGAAATTTGATACACCATTTGTTGCAACCAGATAAAAATAACAGCAACCAATGATAAGATTATTTTTTACCAACAAAAATAATTTGGTCGCAGTATGAATAGCTATAATAACCATTGACTTGGTTGCTATAAGATTATTTTTACCAACAAAAATAATTTGGTCACAGTATGAATAGCTATAGTAACTATTGACTTGGTTGTTATAAGATTATTTTTTAGCAACAAAAATAATTTGGTCCAGTATGCATAACTATAGCTGCAATTCTAACATTACAGCGACCATGAAATTTTACATTAGCAAGTATAAATTTGGTCGCTAATAATTCTACCTTTAGTGACCAATTTTAAATGGTTGTTAATAATGCATTTTTAACGACCAATGTAATAACTCGTCACTTAGCACTTTTAGTAACAACCCTATAGTGACCGCCTGTGACCAACCCGATCTTGGTCGCTATAACTTTTAACGACCATTTTCTTACTTTTAGCAACCATTAATAATAGTTTCTGAAACTAATTTTTCTTGTAGTGAGATAACGTGATTATTAGCTAATTTATGCGCATTTGAGATTTATTTTACTTTAAAATGAAATCAAGAGTCCTTAGAATATAAGGTAGACTTACCGTTTTATTGTTAAATTAAGAACATTCAAACGATAATTATCATAATAATTTCTATTTTAACCACATGATGTCTTTATATAGATATATATCATAACATCATATTAGGATGTCATACAATATTCTATTATCACCTGAAAGTTTCTAATAATTAAAACCAGCAAGATTAATTTATTAAAATTATCAGATTTCAAATTTCTAATGTACAAAAAAATTCTGGATTCGTTTGCTTATCCAAATTTTAATTGTGATACAATGCAAGTATAACAATATCATCTTTCCATCTTGCTTTGGAATGCCACCGTTTATTTCGTTTGGCAGGAAAGGAGCTCATGGATTTCAAGCAAGAACTTCGACAAAGAGAAAGAATACTTCGACGTGTTGAACTAGCAGTGTGGAGTAGATTGAAAGGAGTAAGAGAGCTGGACAAACGCCTGAAGATAATAGATTGTGCAAATATTTTGAGTAAGAAGAGCAAATCTAGGTCATTTCGATTTATAAAAAAAAAATCATCTTCCATCATTTCTGATAAGTACCTTTCCAATCCCTCCCTACTCGATTTCCATGTATCAACTATGAATTGGATGTAGAGCAAAGTTTATAATCCAATAAATCTCAGCCATTTATTTATCTATGAGGAGCTCACATAAATAAATGACTGAGATTCATGTGACAGAATAAGATACCATAAAATTGAAAAAAAGATCTAGACTCTTCTTCATCCTGTTACAAGTCAATCTCCGAAGTACTTTATCGTCACCAAATAATGTTAGTCAATCGGCCACAAAGAAAACACATCCCTCCCGTTTTCAAACAAAATACATGTACGTTTATATTTTTCATTTAATTTCACATCTGATTGAGCCACAAGAGAAAGCCAGGTGGCTAATTGGCTTTGTTCATCTTTACGTCGAACAACTGACAGGATCCAGAATAGGTTCATCTTCTTTGATCATCTATATTTCTTTAATGGACAAGTTGTTAACTTGTGGTTAAGTAATAGAATAATGCAAAGGGTTACTAGTAGCTTCATGCATATACGTATAAGATGCTTAAAAAAAATGTTGAATTAATCTATTTACGTAACACAGAAAAAGATGTCCATGAAGGGCATAAAGACAATATAATAACCCCTGCCCACAAAAGTGTAGATCACGTCTCTTTATTTACATGCATTGAACACGTATTGAATGGAAAACAGCTGAAAGAGCTTCAAAATTTTATTGAATGGTTTGTTGTCTATGCATAGGCTCGTACATATACTTGAAACAGATTGTAATTAACAAACTACAGCAATAAAGCAACAACTTTTTGTTAGAATAATTAAGAAAGTAAAGAAAAGGAAAAAAAAATTAGTGAAGAAAACAAACATAGAGAATAATCGAAGGGTTGATGATCCCAAGATCTTGTTGGTTCAAGTTGAAAAGTGAAGCCCGATAGAGAAGGGACTAAACTGGGGGTGTTTTTTTTTTCTATTTTGTTTTAGTTTTCTATTTTTATTTTCAAATTCAATAAAAAATTTTGTTTCTCTGAGGTTTTAGTTTCTGCTTTGGATTTGGTTTCTTCCTGTTTGCAAAATTATGAAAACTATGAAAAGTGATTTTTGCTTCCTGTTTTTATTTTTTTTTCATAATTTGATTTAATATCATTTAAATATATATTTTTTAATTTTTAATAAAAATTATGAATAATTTAATTCAATCTTATATTTATATATTCAATAAATTAAAATTAATTATCAATAAAATTATGAATAATTTAATTTTATAATTAAATTTAAAATATATATTCAAATAAAATTTGATTTAATAATTAAAATATATTCAATTAAATATTAATTTTTAAATAAAATATTAATTTATAAAATATTAATTTTATTAAAATAACATAATTTTATTAATAATTTATTAATAAATATTATATAAGACGTTAAATAAATTTATTTAATTAAAAATATTTTATCTTTAATTTTTATCTAAAATGTAATTATTATCAGTGATAAAAATACAACTACATTAACATTAACAGCCAAACAGGTTTTTGTTTTTATTTGAAAGAAAGTCAGAAACAAAGAACTGAAAACGGAAAATAAAAACTATAATAGAAAAATAGAAGTAGAACTAAACAACCCTAGTCTTCCAAACACATAATCACATTGTTTTGAAAAACCTAGGGTTCATCATCCTGGAAGCTCTCTTGAGGGCTTGACAGTGTAAACACATGCAAGTGAATTGCATGAAATTATCTAATCGATTCCTTTAAAAAAAACCAAAAAAGTCAAAGATTATGCACACTATTGAATAAATTCAAAGTTTGTTGGTAAACTCGTGATCTTCTCCAACAAGAATTTAACAAACATTTGTATATTTAACCACCTTGTATGTATACGTGCGTGGGTGTAAATGTTGTTCTTACTTCTATCTCCCGTGTTATATTTAAACAAGACAACTGTAAGACAAAAGTGAATTTTATTGATAACGCCTACACAAGCAAACCCCAGATTCACGACAAGTGAATGTTAAAGCATGCGATACAAATCTTAAAGCAGCCATACTTGTTCTCCACATATGCAGGCAAGTGTCTTCATGATAAAACTCAGATGTCACGTAGACACCAAACAGGGAGACAGAAGATTAAGGGGGTCTTAAGTATATATCAAGTTCAACATTCTGCTTTGGGTAACACGATGAGAATTTGAACAATACTCTATAGGTCATGGCTTGCAAGTTTTAGAACCAAATGTCCGACAATTCTCGCATACATCTGGTCTGACGTTAACTTTTGAAAGGTTAATTCGGAAAGAAAGGTGAAAACGTAAAGGAAGCAAACCTTTCTGCAAGCCAATGTAATATAATAACGCAATTGACAACGACTCTTAACTGTTAGATGAAGGGTGGATGGAAGCTGTCACCTGATTTTCAATGACTTTGAATTTGGTTCCACTACAGACGCAGCTAAAAGCGTACGTCAGGATCATACGCTTGGCCATTTGTTAAAATAAGAGTACAAATTTGCAGAAGAAGCAAGGGAGTTGACTTTCCTTTTGGAGGTGGAGAGGACACACGTCATTTTCTGCTTCGTGGCAAACTTCTTCTTGCCCTTTTTAGATTGGACATGGAAATACAGGTCACAAGCATCATTAGTTTGTTTCTTTCCGTCATTAATAAAATCACCTGCTTAAGATGCTTCAATATTAATTATATGGTTTAACTTCAGGAAGGAATTTATTGCCTTAATAACCTTGTGTTATTCAAAAGTTGCTAAAAAACTCTGACATATAAAAATTAGCAAAAAAAACTCTGGGTTGAAATTTTATTAACTCACATTTCCTTAACAACACACGGCTGAGGGTTTTTTTTGCAGCAAAATTGAAAACATAAGATTAATAGAGTAACATTTTATATCTCAGGATTTAATTAGCTACTTTCGTATAACACAGAGGTCGCTACAGCAATTTTGTCCTTAAGGATGGTGGCCATATTCAGACAATTGATTCATTACGTTCTTAAATGTAAGGTTTGATTATGCTGAATTCTCACCATAGAAACAATCAAACAACCTTAATTTCCACACAATCTTTCCCCATTTTTCTTCATGTTAAGAAACTCAACTCCTCTTAACTTCAACAACCTGCTTCTTTACCACAGTACAACCGACATTTCTTTAAACTGAAGTTATCTTGCATCTAAAACGCTTTAAGACCTGATCATGGGAAGAAGTAGGGTAAGTAACGAAATATGGTTCATACTTTATAACAAACAACCCAACACTTTATGCATCTGACTTGATTATTGGGTACGAGAGTAGTACGAATATGTTCTTTTAAATTAACAATTTATACATTTATGTTCTTCTGTCTATAATATATAATTGGTTTAGAACTGCCGGTGATATCCAAAAAGTAGAGCATACAATTTCAAACGGAGAGACCAACTAGAGAGGAAAAGAGGATAACGTGTTTCTCTGATTGATAGGGTTTCCATCTAACTACTTTACCGTCATTTCATTTTCCCTTTGGACTTGTAAAAAGAAAAGGTCAACCACAAATGAGTTTGAATTTCCCACCATGATCCAATTTCATTTATTCCCAGATTCATAAGCATTCACATTACGAAACAATCATAATATATAGGCTATCTTGCTCTGATATGGACAAATATGAAGTAAAAGTAAGTAATACAAATTAGCTAGAGACGAACATATTTATTTTAAATATCGACGGTTTAGCATATTTTGTCCGTAAATAACGACGGCTTCTATTCGACCGGTGTTTGTCCGTCGCAAATTCATTATTTTCTTATAGTGCCCAAATGAAATTTTTCATTAGAAAAATGAACATAATCTTCACATGCAATATTATTTGATATTGAAGGTATTAACATGCAAAGAAATGTATAGCAACACATAACAACATATCTAAGCAGTGTCCTTCTCACTATTTTGACACTTAACTATGGCAGACTTACATTGTAATAAGTTCAAAGTGACAACATGTCTATATCACGTGTCGCTTTGATTGTTATACAACACATACGCCTACGTAATACAAAAAGCTGTCGTCAGAATTATGTTCATAATGGAACACAAAATCTGTGAATTATGAATAATAGACACTAGGCAGATACGTGGCATGAGGACGGCACCAAATCTTTTTGACTTGGGATCAATTACGCCGTCATTTTCTTACCTATAAATACATAGACGTATATATCTTCCCACTCATATCGACAAGTACTCACGTCCCTCCAAGCATATCTCTCATCGCCCATACCATAGCAATCTAAACCGGCCGTTTTTACGTTCAAGTATTTCTGTTGATTTATTGAACTGAAGAAATGGGAAGGGCACCTTGTTGCGACAAGAACGGACTTAAGAAAGGCCCGTGGACTCCGGAGGAAGATCATATGCTTATTACTTACATTCAAACGCATGGAGCTGGCAACTGGCGCTCCCTCCCCAAGAATGCTGGTATACAGATCGAATCGTTAATTGAACTTCTTGTTTGTGTCTATATATGTCTGCGAACTTACATCCCTTGATTGATTTTACAGGGCTCCAGAGATGTGGGAAGAGTTGTCGTCTTCGATGGACCAATTATCTGCGTCCTGATATCAAAAGGGGAAGGTTCTCTTTCGAAGAAGAAGAGACAATCATCCAATTGCATAGTCTATTGGGGAATAAGTAAGACTCTCAACCATTTGGTTTCAGTTTAAAACTTACCGATTTACGATTACGCATAAAAACGATAAAATAATGAAAATCACCCATCTATTTTGAATTTTTACATTAGACTAACTACTGTGTTTTGCAATGGAAGATGGTCTGCCATAGCAGCACGTTTGCCTGGAAGGACCGACAACGAGATAAAAAATTACTGGAACACCCATGTCAGGAAAAGGCTACTTAGAAATGGAATTGATCCTGTGACTCACGCCCCACGTCTTGATCTTCTTGACCTATCCTCCATTCTAAGTTCAGCTTTATGCAGCCAATCTTTTCTGAATCTATCAAGCTTGCTGGGAAACCAAGCACTGCTTAATCCCGGTATTCTAAGGCTAGCCACAGCCATCTCATCACTGAAACAAGAAGACCCAGAGCTGCTTTGGCAACAAATACAAGAAAACCAGTCGCAACCTAACCAGTCGCATAACCTGGGTCATGAAAACCAAATTCCAATGTCGCAACCTAACCAGTCGCATGACCTGGGTCATGAAATTTCTCCCTGCAGTACACCTATTTCTCAGTTTTTAAATCAAACACAACTGATGCAAGCCAATGTGGAGATGTTTCCTGGAAAAACAACAAATTTTACATGTCAGGATCCTTTGGAAACCGATATGCCGACAACATTGAATAACAATTTGACTCCACAGGCAAACCTAGTTTTTTGCAACACAGATCCTACTGTTTATGAACTCAAAGAAAGTTCTAGTCTCCATTCTGCACCAAGCAGTGGCTACCAGAATCTGGGTATAGATTCGGTCCTATCAACGCCACTGTCAAGCCCAGCTCAATTGTATTCATCATCAACACTTGTAAACAGCAGCGGCAGCTCTGAGGATGAGAGAGAAAGCTATTGCAGCAGTTTGTTGAAGTTCGAAAATATAGGGAATTTAAACCTTGAGGACCTCATGATGTAAATGTTGTTTAAGAACTGTTGGAGATATTGTATGCATTTTACTGATACTGTGTTTTTAAATTAAGGATTTGCAGTTGAATTTCGTATAAAAATATGTAAAATTCTTAACGTTTCTCCTTAAGGGTTATGTACTATCCCCTAAATATACACCCACATGTGAGCTTTCCCCACTCACTGAAAGCTTCTCTGTGAAACCATTGCTTCATTTAATCTGGTGCCTTTGCTGTGATTCCATATTGTTGGAAAATGGACCAATTAGGTTAGTGAAGCAATTAATTAAATTTGATTCATTTTGACGTGGTTCATTTTTTAATGCATGTATTTTTACATTCAAGAACATATAATATTTAGGAGTTAAGTTAAATTAAATAAATTCATTGTATCTCATGTATTATGAATACCTCATGTACTAGTGCATTTGAAACCAAGCCAAGAAATCAAAGTGAAGTGAATTTACAAAAGAAGTTTGAGTGTTCCCCCTTCTCTACTTATCTTCTTATTTTCCTACATAGTGGTATCAAGAGCGTAGCTATTTGAAAAATGTCTAATTCCATTATTACAATTCCCAAATTCACAAAGAGAATTATGATAATTGGTGTGTTCTTATGAAGGTAATTGTTGGCTCTCAAGATGCATGGGAGATGGTAGAGCAAGGATATGGAGAATCGGCAAATGAAGAAGTCTTGAATCAAGCTCAAAGGAGCATGTTGCAAAGGAATCATAAAATGGATCAATATGCTCTTAGCATTATTCATGTGATATTAGATGGTTAAATGTTTAAAAAAGTGTCAAGTCTAATAAAAGCAAAGGCAAAGCAACCTTAGGAGATCCTTCAAAATATTCACAAAGGAGTTGACAAGGTGAAAAAGGTGTGTTTTCAAACTTTGAGAGGTGAGTTTGAATCCTTATAAATAAAGGAGTCTGAATCCATTCGCAATTATTTTACCAATCTAAAGAGAAGATATGGTGCACAATTAAAAGATGATGGAGTGGTATAGAAAATTATTCGTACTCTTGATTCAAATGTTGATCTTGTTACTGTGGCTATTGAACAATCTGAAGATTTTGAAGACATGAAGTTTAATGAATTATAAGGATCCTTGCAAGCTTATGAAGAAAGATTAAAGAAGAAGGATTCTCTAGTTCAAACAACTCAAGCCAAGGATTCTTTGAAAGAAAAAGAACAAGGTTGCTCTAGCTCATAAGGAAGAGGAAGAGGAAAAGGTCAAGGTCAAGGCCATGGAAAGAGTAGAAATCATGGTGGTTGTAATCGTGGTCATGGAAGAGAAAGAGGAAGAGGAAGAAACATATATCAATTTAACAATGAAGAACCAAGCCAACAATCACTAAACTCAAGAGGTAGTGGGAGCTATGGCTATAAGATAGGAGGTGGAAGAAGTTATGACAAATCTAATATTCAATGCCACAATTGTCATAAATATGGTCATTATTCCTATAAATGTTGGAACTCTAGGCTAATTTTGTGGAAATGAAAAAAGGAATAAATAGAACAATTCTTGTTATTAGCCAATAAAGGTGATGAAGATGAATTTAGGTGGTATCTCGATATAGGTGCAAGTAACCATATGAGTGGAAACAAGAAGTTATTCATAGATCTTGATGAGAAACAAAAAGACAAAATTACTTTTAGCAATGATTCAAAAGCTCCTATCAAAGGCAAAGGTGATATTCTTGTCCTTAGAAAAAAATGGTGGCTATAGAATTATTTTATATGTATATTATGTTCCTTCTCTGCAAGCAAAATCTTGAGCTTGGGACAATTGCTAAAGGATAGGTATGATATCCACTTAAAAGATGCTCACTACACTTTGAAAGATAAACCAAATAATTTCATAACAGTAGTTCCTATGTTAAAGAATAAATTGTTCTTGCTCAATATCCAATTTGATCATCCAAGGTGCTTAAAGACATGAGTCAAAGATTCTTCTTGATCTATGGGTTTCCTCTCATTATTCAACTCAATCAATTATGTAAAGGATGTCTCTTAGGGAAGCAAGTGAGAGAGCCTTTTCCAAAGGAGTTTACTCCAAGAGCCATCAAGCCGGTTCAACTAATTCATGTTCTTACTCTTTGTTGATGATTTTTCTCACAAAACTTAGGTTTATTTTTCAAAGGAGAAGGATGAAGCTTTTGGAGCCTTTTAAATATTCAAAGCCTAAGTTGAAAATGGGAGTGGATTTGCCATAAAATCTTTGAGAATGGATAGAGGAGGCACTACAAGAAAACAAGCCCTTTTGCGACGTCTAAAAAATGTCACAAAAGGTCCTAAAACGTCGCAAAAGAGCATTTGCGACGTTTTAAAAAACGTCACAAAAAACGTCGTGAAATGTGGTGTAGGCAAATGTTTTCCACGACGTTTTATGAAAAACGTCGCGAAAAATGCCTACATTCCGTGACATTTTTAAAAACGTCACTGAAAGTCAGACAATCCGCGACGTTTTTAAAAACGTCACTGAAAGTCAGACAATCCGCGACGTTTTTTAAAAACGTCACGAAATGTCTTCTGCGACGTTTTCAAAAACATCGCGGAATGTCTTCCGTGACGTTTTATTTGTTTTATTTTTTATTTTTTCAATTTTTGAAAAACATTAATTTAATAATTTT
>JAOQMR010000009.1:8720371-8733311 GCA_027563865.1 Erythroxylum pelleterianum | reverse complement strand
TCTTGTGTTCGAATCCTGGAGAGGGATTCCCAGACTAAAGAGGACAGTACCAATTGTGTGGGCCGCGGGGGTATGCTAGGGGGTTATGGCTGGGCCTGTTGCCCCAGGTACCGAATCCCGGACCCAACAATAAGGCTCACTAGGGGTTGATTACCGGCAGGCCCCTCCGATGCCTAAGTCAGTCTTTTGGTAAGGGTTTTGATACGGAGAAAAGCAAGGTTTTAGTGTCGTACCTGTATCATGGCTGAATAGTACCTTATATATGGAATAGCTTTCCAGGTTTAGGTCTTTACGTAGGTCTTTATGTTTACATGGGAGATTATCACCTACGACTGGGTCGTCGATACCTAGGCCTAGGATTGGGCCTCATATGGCCGGCCCAACCGACCCAACCATATATAATGTTATAGTAATGTATTAAAAAGTTTAAAATGATACTATATTAATTATTTCACTAATTGTGGGTTAAGTGGGTTCATACAATTATTCTGCATAAGTCAAATTTTTGGAGTGCTATTCCTACCTATAATAGCTCTTGGAATTGACGTAAGCTTTTAACTGTCCGGGACAAGCTGTGTACTCACTTCAGATTTAGGATTGGCAATGGTATGTCTACTTTTTTCTAGCAGGATCTGTGGCACCGACGGGACATTTTGGGCACCTTGGTCACCTCTAGAGAGATTAATAGCTCGGTGCTTCCACTGATCGCACGAGTCTCTGATACACTACTTAATGATGCTTGGAGTTGGGGGAAGGCTTCTATGGACCTCCTTCGACACCTTGAGCCTCCTGGGTATTTACCTAATCACATATTATCGGACAGGTTAGAATGGCTAGCGAGCCCCTCTAAGCGTTATACCAATGCTTTTGCCTATCAACTCTTGCAACCCCCTTTACCGGTGGTTCCTTGACACCGACTAGTATGGTCTAAATACAGCCCTCCTCGTTCCTCCTTTATCTTGTGGCTCGCAGTCCTGCGTAAGCTTCACACCTATGATAGACTTCCCTACTTCTATACTCCTAATCAGTGTTCCTTGTGTCTCGCAGTGAATGAGTCGATCGACCACTTATTTTTTACTTGCCCTTTCTCCCTTGCAGTTTAGAAACATTGCCTCACCCGTTTTAATCTGCCCAGTTGTACCCCTTCCTCTCTTTCCGATATCCTATCCTAGTATAGTACTGTTTCCAGTTCCAATGTACCTACCATCATCCACTTCCCTCTTTTTCTTTTTGTTACAATTTACCATATATGGACAAAATGCAATGCTCGAACCTTCAAGAATGAAGCTATGATGGAGAAGAGAGTCTCTCTCAGAGTCATCTCCTACATTAGGGAACTTCTCAGCATATATACCGAGAGGAGGTAATTTTATTTTTAGGCTTTCTATTTTGCAGGTTATATGTTCCGTTTTGTCTAGGTTGCAGCATGCGGGATTCTTTGGCAAGGTTTGCCTGCCTTAGTATCCCTGGTAGTTCAACATACTCCCTACGTGGTCCATGAGCAGCCTTCTCCTTTGGTTTGATTCTTCTGGGCTACTGATCATCGTTTGCATTTCACTTGGTTTTTAGATGCTTTGATTCCGTAGAGCTCCTAGTGTATTACTTTTGACTGTCAGTTTTTCTTTCCTGCCTTGTTTCAGCTTGCCTAGCTTGTGTCAAGGTGTTTGTTTTTGCTTGTTGTGCCTCCAGGGGCACTTGTAAATGGACATTTTGTACATATTTTTTATTTCTAATATATTCCTCTGATTTATCAAAAAAACTTATTTTGCTAATTTCTTAATATAGAAAAATTAATAGATAAGAAGACCAATATATTAATTATTATATTCGTCTAGTTCGGTGAGTGGTGGTGGATCGATGACGATAAGATTTGAGTTATTTTAACTTGGGGTTTTGTGGAAGATTTGAGTTTATCTTGCTTTTATGTTTCAGTTCTTGGTTCTTTTAGGGGGTTACCCTCATTAGCCTAAACATCTTCTTCCTTTACAGTTCTTGAATTATCTTTCTTTCTCTTTGTTGCGTTTTCATTTTCCTTTTATAAGTAGTTCCATTTCTGGGTTTTTTTGCAGTTGTGTTTTAGATTATGGATGAATAATTTTTTTCAATTTTAGTTTACTAGCAATTTTTTTTGTCTCTCTTTGGGTCAATGGCGGAGCGCCACTTGCCCCCACTGACTCCAAAAACCTTTATAAAAAAAATGTAATTTTAAGTTTTGAACTCATAAAAAAATTAAAATTTTGGTCCCATTAAAATTTTGCCCCCATTAAAATTTTTTTTTACCTTCAATAAAATTTTGCCCCCACTCAAAAAAATTTATGGATCCGCCCCTGCTTTGGGTTGTTAATATTTTTTTTGTTTCCTCTCTCTTGGCTACTCGAGTTTGGTGGTTTTGGATGAGAATTTTATCGTTTATTCAAACCTAGCCTACTTACCTCAAATCAGGATCAATCTATTTAGCAAACCGACATTTTCTTTTTATAGATCGGTTACTTCTACTTTTGGAAGTTTTTTAATGAGATTTGTATATATTCTTATCACTGTGTATGTACTAGAATGATTTCTTAAACTTTGATCTTGACTTTTTTTTTATTGTTTGTGTTATAGTCACTGATTAGGGTACCCTTCATTCTCTCTAGATCTAGTCATGAATTGCGTAATCTTTTATTATTTTTAGTCCTCTTCTAGAGATTACCTCTTTTGACTTTTAGAAAACCTTGTGCTTTGTTTTCTTCTTTTGCAGATTAAAAATAAGCCCTACAAAAGAGGTATCCTAGTGAATAGTGCTAACTACGATAAGAATATTAAGAGTTGGTGTGTGACATCCTAAATAGATCAAATCAATTTGATTGTTTCCTTTATTTAATTACTATCATATCAATTTTTCTTTTACATTGGACACAATGTTGATTGGTTTTAGATTTTGTTTGCTCGTAGTTCATTTGTTGCTTTTGGGTGTTGGGATTTTAGCTTTTAGTCTTTAACAAACCATTAAAAGTTTTAAGTTCTTTTGTGTTTATATTTTTTCTATTTAATTTGTCTTTTTAGTTGTCTAGTACTACAATTTAGCATTATGCAAAAACCTAGTTGCTATTTGTTGGTTCAGTTTTTTGGACCATTTAATTTTGATTTGCTTATGGTTGTCTGCACTTGTGATTTCCACATCCATTATTATGATGCCTATTTTGGGATTTAATATCAATATTTATTTCCCTTCTCAAGTAATATTAGTCATATGGGGACCTGTTGAGCTTGTCTTCTATACCTTGTGTTGGGCATTAGGGTAGCAAAGATGGCTTTGACTTTTAATGGTAGAGCAAGCGCTAATACTTTGGTGAGTTATGGATCTTCGAAAAGAGAAGATGTTGACAGATTACAAATAGGTTCTTGAAATAATGGATCCCTTGGAAGATGTATGATTTTTAGACAAATATAATATTCGTATAATGTGCATCAAGGAGACAAAGTGGACGAAGGCTAAAGCAAAAGAGATAAATGGGTTTAAAATTTGTTAAATTTGGTATTCAGGGTTATTAAGACAACATAATGGGGTAGGTATCTTGGTTTTCAAGGAACATATACATCATATTGTGGGGTAAAGAAGATTAATGATAGGATTATATCTTAAAGATTACGGTGAAGTGTGTTATTTTCAATGTGGTGAGTGCTTATGCACTTCAACTAGGGTTGCAAGAATAGCTTAAGTGCTAATTCTGGGAAGAGCTAAATGAGGTGATTTAGTAAATCTCCCTTGATAAGAAAGTTATTCTAGGAGGAGACTTTAATGGCTAATAGCCAAATTTTTTTAAACAAAAAAAAGCATCTTATGACTTGTAAGAGTATAACTACAAAAACTCAAATTTACTACTTCCTCATAAGGTGGAGCCAACCTAGTTATAAGGATCACAAAGTGATACCTAATGCCTAACGCTTGATTATCAACTTAGTATAGATTGTTGGTTATGGAAGAAAAGAACTACTAAGAGGTGTATCAAAGTTAGATGGTACAATGTGAAAGGGATATCGTAGAACAACTTAGGGATAGAGTAATATATGGATAAGAATGGAAATTATAAGGAGATGTTAACCAAATGTGTGGGAGAGTAACAACTCTTTTAAGAAATACAACTAAAGAAATCTTGAGTGTTTCTAAAGGGCCTAAGGGTAGTAAGATGGAGTCTTTGTTTTGGAATGAAGATATACAGGAAAAAGGTTAAGATCAAGAAGAGTGCCTATAAAGCTCTATTAGATAGCATCGCAAAGGTAGGGAGAGTGGTTAATAGAGAAAGTTACAAAATGGCAAAGAAAGAGGTGAAGAAAATAATCTTAAAAGTCAAAAACAGAGCTTACGAGATATTATACCAACGATTGGAAACTAAAGATGAATAAAAGCATATATTTATGTTGGAGAGCTCTAGGGAATGAAAAGCAAGAGACTTAAATCAAGTTTATTGTATAAAAGATAAAGTAGGGTGGGTGCTCGTGGCTAAAAATGATATCAATAAAAGATGGTAGAGATACTTCTATAGCCTTTTTAATAAAGGCGAAGACGACAACATCTCTTTTGGTGATGTTAACATGTCTGAGAGGTATCATAACTTGTTATCAGTAGATTACAAGGAAATAAATTAAAAGAGCTTTGAGGTAGATAAAGAGTTGATGGGCAATAGGGCATGATGAGATACCCCTTAAGGAGTGGAAGAACCTAGGTAAAGAGGGTTTGGCTATCCAAGCTTTTTAATGGATTCTTAAGTCTACCAGAATGTCAGATGAGTGAAGACTTAGTATGTTAATTCCTCTATACAAGAATAAAAGAGACATATCAATATGTAATAATTAAGGAGGCATCAAACTACTTGGTCATACCATGAATATATAGGAGAAGGTGATTGAAAAGAGTGAAAAATGATGCTCCTATCTCAGAGAACCAGTTTGGTTTCATGCCTAAAAGGTCAACGATAGAAGCTTTATATCTCTTTAGAAGATTAATGAAATATTTTATGAAAATACAACGTAACCTACACATGAGTTTTATTAACTTAAAGAAGGCGTATGATAGGGTACCTAAGAATATCATGTGGAGGTGTCTAGAAGATAAGGAGTTCCTATTATCTATATACATATTATTAAGGATATATATGAAGATGTAAAGACGAGAGTAAGGACACACTACAAGAAAAATCACATTTTCCGACGGAATATACCGTCAGTAAAAATGGGATTTCTGTCGGCACTTATAGATACCGACGGAAAGAGACAAGAAAAATAACAGTCGTTAAAAAGACTGTCGCTATTATATTGCGACGGAAACATTTCTGTCGCCATATCATCAATGATACGCAGATGGAATATAATCCGTTGTTGTTGTTTACTGACGGAAAATTATTAAAGGTTCCGTCGTTGAACAGGAAATATTGACGACGGACATAGACCATTGGTATACGTCACCGACGGATCCACCGTCGAAACATCTAAATTGATGATTATAGTAAATGGTCAAAGGTAGCGATGAAAATAAAGTCCGTCAGGAAATGGATTTGATTACCAACGGTAATGTTGGTGTCAAAAAAATAAAATAGTTTTTGTTGCCAACGGTATGACAATTGCTGTCGGTAAAACCAATCATTTACCGACGGTGTTTAGTTTACCGTCGGTGATATGTATGATTTGATAAATGCAATTTTACAATAGTTTACTTACCTGTGCATATTAACTTAATGTGTATATTTGTATATATTTGTGTTATCAGAAAATTAGATGATAAGTATAGAGTGAAAAGAATGTATATTATTTCAAATTGGTAATGAACAAAATAAAGTGTACATAAATTCTTGTGTTTGTAATTGAAACATAATGAGTTCGACTATCTAAGGTTGTGGTGATCGCGGGTGGTCCTCTGTAGAACTTCCCTTCTGCTGTTCCAACGAGTGTCTGAGCTGATCCATCTGCTCCATCTCTTCCCTCATCTTTGCCATAAGCTCCATCTGCTCTCTCATCTGTTGATCTTGCTCTCTCATCCGTTGTTCCTCCCACTCTGCCCGGTCCTCTTCCAAATGAGCTATCTTATCCATTAATGTTGCCACTGTGGCCTGAAGTTCGATGGCTTCATTGTTGTTCGCTGGCCTAGTGGACGTTGCTGTACTAGCCATGGAAGATTGGGAATAACATGTGTTCCCAGATGAACCTAGGTCGAATATCCTCCCACGACGATCCCTACCACCCACAGCTTCAAGATACGTCTGAGTCTCATCTACAGGCTCTTCCACCTGAGATTGTCGCTAAATGGTTTGTTGTAATTGCTCCTATAAGGTATGTCAAGTTAACATGAATAGGAAGGAAGGGATCATTATTAATGTCGACTTAAGGTATAAACCAATCGAGATGAACAAGGTAGGAGAGTTAAAAGAAATATCCTTTATCACATATAAGGGCATGTATATTTTCGTCTCAATTTTCATGTTATATTCCGACGGAATACGAAGTACCGTCGCAATTCATATACGATTAATGTTCTGTCGGTATAATTCTGTCGCTATTTAACAATTTTCTTGTAGTGACAATAGGAGGAGATACAGAGCATTTTCTATCAATATTGATCTACACCAATTTTCCCTTTTGAGCCCCTTTTTATTTGTAGTAGTCATGAATGAGCTCACTAAGAATATCCAAGGGAATGCACCTTGGTATATTTTGTTTGTTGATGACATTATTTTAGTGGATGAGACAAAAAAAGGTGTCAATATCAAGCTAAAACTTTAAAGAGATATGTTAGAGTTGAAGGCCTTTAAATTAAATAGGACTAAGACTGAGTACTTAAAGTGTAACTTTTCGGGCGATAGTTGGCTTCTAACATGGAGATAAAGATCAATTCAGAAGTTATACCATAAAAAGAGTATTTTAAGTGTCTAAAATCTATCATCCAAAGTAATGGAGAGATCAATGAAGATATACTTTACCGTATCGGATTAGGATTGCTTAAATAGAGAAGTGCATCAGGAGTTTTATAATACCACCCAAGCTCAAAGATAAATTCTATTATTTAGCAATTAGGTAGAAATGCTCTATGAGGTAGAGTGTAGGCCCATAAAATAGGTGCATAGTCATAATTATGGTGACGGAGATGAGGATGCTCAGTTGGATGTGCAACCTTACTAGAAGAAATAAGTTCGTGAATGTAAAAAAGAAAAATTAAAGTTGGTTAATATTAATGAAAAATTAAGAGAGATAAAGTTTAGGTGGTTCTGACATGTTAAGAAGGGACACCCTGATGCTTTCATAAGAAGATGCAAGAAGATTGTACTTAAAGATTGCAAGAGAAAAAAGGGAAGGCTTAAAAGAACTGGGGAGGTGATCAAGAAAGATATGATTCTACTAGAACTAATTGAGGTCATTATCTTTTTTATGGATCTTTTAATCATTTTGTTTTGAGTCTTATATCTTGTATATAACCTAAACATTTAATATGTATCACTTCCTTCCCTGTTATTTAGCTTAAACATTTTTTTGTAATGACTTGTTTGATTTTTTTACCTTGTTCTATATTTAGTGTATGGTTTATCTTATTTTTTATATTTTTATTTACACATATTTATTTATTTATTTATATTTATTATCATCATCATCATCATCATCATCTTTTTTGTTTATTTTTATTTTTATTTTTATTTTCAATTATTATAACTTTATTATTTTAATATGAATTTGTGTGTGTGTGTGTGTGTGTGTGTATTCTTGTGGATCTATAGAAAATCATATTTGCACCAGTTAGATGTATGGTTGTGTACCATTAGATCATTCCAGACCTTGCGTATGAATGAAACTTTCACTGGTTTATCGTTATTGTTTTGTTTTGACTAAATCAATAAAAAAAGTTAAAGAACATTACCATTATATCTAGCAAACTAATAAGACATTAAAAATTGGTTATTATTTTTACGTAGTCCTATAAACCAATATAACACTAAGTATAAAAATTGATACAACAAAAACTAAACAATAATTATTTATTAATGGTATAAAACCACTTCTCTATTATTTTAAACATATTTATATATCACTAATTATTAATAATATGATATATTATTATATTATTAATTATTAATAAAATATTATATTATTTATTAATGTGATAAATGAAAATATTACTAATAAATAATAAATGAATCTTCATTAGATATTAAATCATTTTTATACAATTTGATATTATGTATTGAGATATAAATATAATAAAATAATAACTTCTATAATTTCATTTAAGAAATTTAAAATAAAAAAGTTAATCATTATTTATTTACAAAATAAAATAAATTTTTTATTAAATTAATTATTATTATTACATAATAAATATAAATTCAATAAAAACTTAATTTATCATGAAATTAAATTAATAAACATAAAAAATTTTAGTTGTTAATAATATAAATTAATATTATATATTAAAATAATTACATTTCAAATATGACTAATGATATGTGAACATAATTAATTAATTAATTATTTAATTAATTATTTAATTAATCTATTTGACAAATATTACTTTATGATTTGTTAACTATTAATTAGTTATAACATGGCTATTCATGCAAAAAGTTTGTTAAATATGTGTTTTGTTGGTAATTTTCAATAAAAATTAATAAAAGGTTGAGAGAATTTTGAATAAACAAAAAGATTTGTTATGAGATTTTTGAAAAAAATAAATTTTAAATATTGTGAACGGGAGCATATGGTTGATTGGTCCTCGAACCAAACTCAAGAACTAAATTGATATAGCTTGAGTCTTGATTACGAAAAAATTATGAAGCATTAAGGCAAGGAGCAAGAGAAGCACCAACATTCGAAAGAAAATGGCTCACAAATTCTAGTTGGCATGCTTCTTAGAAAGCTTGTGTGTTCAAACAGTGAGGAAATTGACTTCTATCATTGGTTACTGATAAAGGATGATGATCAACAATTCCGCGCTTATGCATTGTTTCTTCTTGTTGTTTCAAGGAAAGGCAATATTTTTAGAAATGTTATGATATTAGTTAATCCGCATATGTAAAAAGAAAATGTCTACATACAGTCACATAGAGTCGCTGACCCAACCCTCACCAATTCAGGGATTTAGCTTATTGAAGGTTGCAACAAATTTTGTGGAATTGTGAATTATAGAATTATTTAAATTGATATTGAACTATTAAATGATTAGTTGATTGTTGATTTGAAAATTAAATTGTGTATTATTGTTCTACATAATATTAATATAGAAAAATGAATATTGAATTATGAATTTATGACGAATTATGTATTTGTATCTTGTCATTTTGTGTTGTGTAATAATTCTATATGTTGAATTGTTGGTTTTTGGTGAATTTTGTTAGATTAAATTGAATTATGTATTGTATTATGTTTGTTGACTGTGGAGTTAATTTGAGTATAAAATTAAGAATATTGATTAAAATAGTGAATGAAAGATTGTTAAATTAAAGTTAAGAATTAGGATTTCAGTAACAATATTGATTACAATTAGTTAAGAAAACAAAATATTGATAAGCATTACAAATTGAATTGTTTAAGAAAACAAATTAGATTAATTTATAGTTGAATTATGTGATTATATAAAAAAAGGTCGTAAACTTATAGTTGTGAGTTATTGTTGAAATTGAATAGGTTATAGTTATAAGTGTATGTCTTTAGTTTATTGTTGAATGATTTAATGATGAAAAATGAGTTATATAAGATGTATATTTGTATTATGTATGGTGAATACTTGAATTGTTGGTTTTTGACTTACTGGTGAATTGTGGATGAAATTGAATTATATAGTGCATGTTAACTATTGATTTTGTAGTTAAGTAAGAAACTAAGAGTGTTGATTAAAATTGTTGAATGAAAGATTGTTAAATTAAAGTTAGGAATTAGGATTTTACTAACAAAGTTGATTAAAAATTAGTTAGGAAAACAAAATAATTGTAAGCATTACAAATTGAATTATATAAGTAAACAAAACATATTAGTTTATAGTTGAATTATATGATTACATAAAATAGGTTGTAGGCTTATAGTTATGACTTATGGTTGAAGATGAATAGGCTATAGGTATAAGTGTATATCTTTAGTTTATGGTTGAATTATGTAATCGTACAAAACGAGTTATATAAGATGTATATGCTTTTGTGTTAGTTTTGACTTTTGAGTTAAACAATACCTATTTTGTGATAGTAATTGGTGCAAAATTATGTGTTCTTTATTTTGATATGAAGTTATTAAGCTAATTTGATATATGTCTTAATTTATTTTCATATATAAATGGAAGGAAGTTTAAGTACTGATAATTCAACCACTTTAGGAAGATTCAATGATCCAACTTGGGCTCATTCTAGATTTCTTCTTAGAATAAAGGACCATACCATTTTTTATTTTGTAATAAGCATTTGAAAGGTGGAGGAATCACCAGATTAAAGAAGTATTTAGTTAGGGTGATGTAGAGCCTTGTAAAAATGTGAGTCATGATGTGAAATGGCAAATAAAGACTTTGCTTGAAGAGAGAGTATCAGGATGAGAAAGATAGAAGGCAAGGATTGAATTTATTTTGTTAGTATTCAAGATGGCAATGGAAATGTTGAAGGTGTTAGTATTCCTACCCAAAAAGAAGGGAATGTTGCACCTGATGCTAGGAAAAGAAGAAGATAAGTGTCTAATCTTTGGCACCATAAACAACTCCTAAAGCTCAACCTTCAGTCTGTAGTGCTTTACAATTTAGAGAAGGATCATGATGTGGATATGGCAATGGTTAGATGGTGGTATGATTCACCCAGAATACAAAGCTCCTTCAATTGATGACTACAAAGTTAAACTTCTAAGTAGCTTTGTTTATGAAATAAAGAGCTATTTTGGTTAAAGAATAATGACTTGGGCTACTGTTTGGTGTTTAATCATGTGAGTTGGACAAATAGAAGATATGAGCCTATTATTAATTTTTAGTTTATTTTGCAAAGTGGACAATGTTTTTTAGATCTATTGATGCATCTAGCCTTATTAGGAATACTGATACTCTATTTGAAATATTTGATGAAGTTTTGAATGAAGTTATGCTAGAAAATATTATTCAATTGATTACCAACAATGATTCTACTTATAAAGCAATTGGAAGAAGATGCAAAGCAAGTATAATTCTTTTTATGGACTCCTTGTGCTATATGTTGCATTTACTTGATGTTGGAAAATATAAGGGATGCTAAGTATTTTCCTATAATTGATGATACTATGTAGAAAAAAAAGGTGATCAAGTTCATCTACAAGGATGCATGAGTCTTGAATTTAATGAGAAAGGATTTCAATAATAGTAGGAATTTATTTCATCTTGCTATTATATGATTTGCTTCTAATTTTTTATCACTTCAGTGTTTTATTATGATGAAGAAAGAGTTGAGAAAAATATTTATAAGTGATAAGTGGGTTACACCTCAGCATGCTATATCTAATGTTGGATTGGAGGTTTATAAAATTATATTTGAAGATAATGAATTTTAGTACGAAAGTCAATTTATTATCTGATTTTGTAAGTGATAAGTGCTTAACTGATTGTACATTTATTCCATAACACTTGTGATTAATGATATGAAATGTTTAAGAAACTAATTTAGTTCATATTTAGTTTTCAGTACAATTTGAAAGTATAAGAGCTAAAATGAGTTAAAAGAAAGTTCTAAGTCATCTTCTTGAGATTCACACTCAATTGTCTTCATGAACAAGAAGGAAAAGGATTAGAATGAAGATGAAACAAGAAAAAGTCAAAAAAATGAAGAATATGTGATGCAGTTTAAAAGTCATGGCCATGCATCAACATTCACAATGGTGCATCAACATTCATGGTCGTGAATCAAGAGTTACAGTCGTGCATCAACATTCACGGGCATGACTCAAAGTGCATGACTATGAATTTTCATGATCTGGGCCAGAAATTTAATTTCTAGTATAAATAAGACATTTTGACGGAAAAAAGAGTATGAATCATTTCAGGAGCAAAATGAGGGGCAGAGCACACATATTTTGGGTACCCATGAAGGGCTAAGCTTCCCTAACCTGGTTCGGAGATGAAATTGACTCCAAATAACTCATTTGGGCATATCTACATTGTGTTAATTTTTCTCTCTCTTTAGAAACTGTTTATGTTATTTTATGCTTATTAAGTTCGGTATTGTGTAAGAATGATTTGAATGTGTTCATTAGATTTTTTATGTAAACCTATTGCTAGAAACTTCAATGCAATACGTAGCTAATAATGATGTCAAATAACTAGGGATAACGTAACCTTGGTTAAATGACTCGAGCTTATGTGGATGTTTCCTTGATTAATTTGTTTTCCTTACTCATAATATGGTTGTCCGACTAAATGTAGAGAGCTCGTTCTAGGTTGTTCAATAGCTAGGCCTAGTTAGAGAGTTTGTTTTAACTAAATATAACCTAAGGGAAAATCGAGGTTAACAGAGCTTAGTTTTAACCTATAATTAATAGTGCTAGGAGAGATATGAGAATAATAACTCAATGAAGTAAGTTTAATTGTGAGTAGGCCGAGATTAAACTGATGACTAGATCCTTAACGCGTTCATCACTTTTCTCAGTTTTATGTTGTTTGATTTAATTTGATTCCATTAGTTTAGTGTCACTTTATTTTATTATTTGAAATTAAACCAACCCCCCCCCCCCTCCCCCCAAAATAACCCAAACTTTAAAAATCTTTGCAAACACTCTCTGTCGAATCGACCTAGACTCATCACTAGTTATAGTTTTAAGTCTAGTTATTTTATATAGACCCATCCTTGTTTTTGGCAGAAAAGAATATGGACCCATCCTTGTTTTTGACTACACAAGAATTTTGATTGAATGACACTTCAAAACCAGAATCACATAATTGACTGACACTAATCAAATTGTGTTTTAAACCATCAACTAGCAGAACATT
>JAOQMR010000009.1:8698505-8709091 GCA_027563865.1 Erythroxylum pelleterianum | reverse complement strand
ACACAAATATCTACAAATATGCAACTTAAGTTCGTATGCACAGATAAGGGAACTCTAGAGAATATGTATTTAGCGGCCCATAACATTAGTTACTAGGTTTTGATAATACCGACGGATTCCACAATCCGTCGGTACAAAAACTGAATTATAAATGCCGACGGATAATATACCGTCAGTATATGATGGACATTTCCGACGGACTATATTTCCGTCGTTAACATTCCCTGAACGTACTGACGGTTATTCCGTCCGTAAATTAAACCGACGGAACATAACCGTCGGTGAAATCGGCATTTCACCGACGATATTTTTAATCCATGTCCGTCGCAACATAACAGCAACGGATAGTCTTTTGTCGATGTTCTGTTGACAATCTACCGACGGTTTATGGCCCGTCGGTATATAATAGCGACAACCAATTTAACGACAGTTTCTACTTTCGTCCCTTTCCGTCGGTAAGTTACATTTTCGACGGAAATGATCAATTCTCCGACGAAATAATCAATTTTCCGACGGAATATTCCGTCGGAAATAGTCAATTTTCTTGTAGTGAGAGCTCCCTCCTTGTCTTCCCTAGAAGAATTAACAAAGCAATGGGAAGATTATAAGGAATTACCTATGCTGCATATATGCTACCTAGAGGGCAATGAACAATAAGCTTCACATAGTTATAGCATAGGACAGGCATACCATGACAACCAATACTATCTTCTAGATTAGAGAAATGCTAATGGCTAAGAAAGCTCACTTTTCAATCAATACCCAAATGAAGATCAATACGGATGTAGATGGTGGATGGCTAATTGCTAATGGTAACTTTCCTAGTCTTTGTAGTTGGCTTGAGCTAATATCGCAACATTCTTAGACCGGTGCTTCTCCTTTAAAAGGCTTAACAATTGATTGTTTTTTTTTTCTTTTGCTTTAAAGCTTAGTTAATACAATTTTTATTTTTCAAGAAAAACCTAATGCACATAATAGCTTCTCTATTTTACAAATGACTCACTACAACTTTTCTTAATTTTTAAATTAACGTGGAGTAACGATATCGTTTTGCAAATTTCAATCTTATTTCTGACAAGTGTCTAAAAATGTTGACAACACTCGACAAAAAAAAATTTGGCATGACCTGAGACATTTTGTGACAAAGAAATGCTAAAGAAATAAACGTGTACCAAGAAATAATCTAAAAGTGCAGTTAGAAAAGATTTAAAGATGACACCTATCTAACTTTCATATTAAAAAAATTCAAGATATGATAATAAAATACATCCATGCTAATTATTATTTAGAGTAAGGCGAATACTAACTAAGAAGTAGGTGTGACATTGCTAGAGCTGCAAATGAGCAAAATTAGAATAACCTTAACATAATCGCTTAACAAGACAGAAAGAATCGAATTATGTATTAATTAAGAATTAAAAAACCGTGGTGAACCCCACGCTACCAAATTCTAAGACAGCCTGACATATCAACCTTTGATTTTCTTTCATGTGGAATGGAATCTCTTCGTTTTCCAAATTCCAAATGAATAAAATTACAATTTTCCCTCTGTCAGATGTGATTTCCTGTGTATATAGCGTGAGGTTGGAGCGTCAATTCACACTTATTTGACTTATCCCGTCTCTTACTGCTACCCTTGTCATGTCTTGGGCCCAGTGAACTCTTTGCGCTGCTGTTTATCATGTGGACGATAGATCCGTGATAGGTCGATTCCAGTGACACGAGAACCCCTCACTAGAGACACTTCCTTCCAACTCATCTTCCACAATCACAACCACCTTTTCCTTTGATTCTCTTTAGGTCTTCTCCACTCCACTGATAACTTCTTCTTCCTTTGTCAGTACCAAAGGCAAAACCCAATCTTTTAGAATTCAGACGTTAAAAAAATAATGTAAAGTTCACCCTAACCTAACCACTTTCTCTGAATATCTCCTGAATCCATCTTTCTCCTTTTATCTTCAATAATTTCCAACAACCCTTCTTGTTAAAGCAGATTCAAAGCTTATATCTTTACTTTTCTCCTCCTTTCCCCACTTTTCCACAACTCCACAGGGGAGCGAATATCCCCATTTGCCATTTCCTTTCGTCTCAAACTTAGTCTTGAAACATCATCATTAACTCATAACAATCGAAAAAAGAAAAGGACAATCCCCCCTCTTGTTTCAACTAAACAGAAAGAGAAATGCTGTCAAAGCCTCTTACTTTTTTCTCTGTCATTTTCTTCTCTGCCATTGTTAGTCCCACTCACGCTGGTTTACTAGCCGAGCCAGTCTCAGGCCAAAACCAGCCGCTAAAACCGGGCGAGTACTCTTCCTCTAATACGGTCCCGGCGTTTCCCGTGCAAACAGAGTCGCAGACGTGCCAGTTGGACCTATCAAACGAGCTCTTCGGCGGCGTTAACGACGCATGCGGCAGAGACCTGGACCGGAGCCGGTGTTGTCCAGTGTTAGCTGCGTGGCTCTTCGCTGCCCATGCTAGGTCTGCTTTGCAAGTGCCTGCTCCAGCTCCAGCGACGGCGGAGCCTGACCTGCCGATGATGCCCGACGACTCGCAAAAGTGCGTGAATTCGCTGCAAAGTGCGCTGTTGAGCAAAAACGTGAAGCTACCGCAACCAAATGCAAGCTGCGATCCTATATTGTGCTTCTGTGGAATTAGGCTTCATCAGATAAGTTCACTGAGTTGTCCTGCAGCATTCAATGTCAGCTATGGTTTTCATAATGCCACGCCCACTGCCGCAGTTAGGAATTTGGAGAAGAATTGCAAAAATTCCTCGTACGCAGGGTGTACTAAGTGCCTTGGTGCCCTCCAAAAGGTCTGTTTTCTGAGAATGACTTTACATTTATTGCTTTTTGTTTAAAGGAAAAAGAATCGGCATTTGCATTTATTGTGCTGGGTGTTTAATTCCTTGTTTGGTCTACCAACTAATCCGAGATTGGAAGTCCTATAAATGAAACAGGATGCGCGTTCTTGAAGGGTTTCATTTCTTTCTTTCTCAACCTTTGCACAAGTTGTTACTGAATGTATTGCCTCATGATAGTAGCGAGTCACAGAAGTTAGTCGCTGGAGTGGAGGTATGAAAGTGAAATGGAGAGGGTTGGGAATATGGGGGGTGTCTTCTATCTATATTCTTTTTCTTTTTTTTTCTTGAAACCAAACCAAGAAGTCATTTGTTGGTAGACCCATTGAAAAGGACCCTGACCATGTGCCCCAATCGCTTCCTTTTACAATGCAAGCAATCTGGTTCTTCAACAAGATTTCAGTCCCCATAAGCTTTCTTCTTTGGTCAAATATCAATTTTATTTACTAGAAAGATCAAAACTTTACTCCTGTTAAATTTTTAACCGCAGCTCAAGTCAAGCAACAAGAATAGTACGTCGGCGGGCAAAAGCATCAGCGACGGTGAGGACAGAGCAAACAAAATGTTCAACAGAGACTGCCAGCTGATGGGTCTAACATGGTTGCTCGCACGAAACAAAACGGCGTATATACCCACCGTTTCCGCGGTGCTACGGGCGATCATGTACAGCGCACACCCTCCTCACCAGTCCAAGTGTAGCCCCGATCAAGAGAACATGCCATTGGCCGTTGATTCACTTCAGTTCGAGAAAGCCCGGTCGTCTTCCCATCCATTGCCATTGCTTGCTTGGTCCATTTTCGGATTTCCTGTTTTACCCCTAATCATTTTGGGTTCTGTTTTACCAGGGCACTAGGGTCTTGAGTGTGCAGAATACGTCTATAATATTATATAATTGATTTTCTTCTTTTCTTGTAATATTGGACTCACTCGGAGTCAGGGTCACGTGAAGTTCAGGCAGAGAAGGGGGGGCTACATGGGGATTGGTTTTGTCTTTTAGTCCCTGTAAATTACAGCTAGGTTTGGGTTTATTTCACCATTTGGCGTCTAATTTGTTGCCCATTCACTGCTCTGTTAAGTTGATCACAAAACACTTTGTTATTCTTTGCCTTTTACCTGATACAGTGCTTAAAGCTACCATTTTATACGGACACAGACAATCGTAAAAGTAGAATCCTCAAAAGACTGGAACCATGTTTCGTTCAACGTTATAAATATGAGTATCGGTAAATATTGGATATTACTGATCAAATTTGGTTGCCGCCCAATACTAGTTATCATTGTAAGTAATTTTTAAAAATTATAAACAGTCATTAGATTATTTTAAAATTGCAAAATAATTTCTTAATATGTTGTGATATATAATTTGTAAGTAATTTTTAAAAATTATAAAGTCATTCAATTATTTTAAAATTGCAAAATAGTTCCTTAATAATATGTGATATATAATTTTTATTTTACATCAACCATATTTCTAAAATTATAATAATGGAAACTTGAAATAATAATAATAATACAAAATATTCAAAATATTACAATTTCATCGTATAATAAAAAACAATAACATTAAAACATTAACTAGAAAAAATAATAAAATTTTATAACTACAAATATTACAACAAGAGTTCCCTCCGCAAAATACAACCAACTAAAATCAGTACTTAAAATAAAAATATTTACAACTAAAAGTTTTTTAGTTATATATTATATATAGAATTTAATATATGCATCAAATATAATTGAAATTAAAAGAAAAGAAGAAATGAAACTTTGGAATTTCATTCAATCCAAATCACTCCCGTCTATTAAACTCGGATCCTTAGAAACTCAATCCGCAAAAAAAAATGATATGATCAAGGTAAATTGGATTTACATAATAACTTATTCTATTAAGAATTCTAATAAAAATTAAAAAATTATATTCAA
Organism: Erythroxylum pelleterianum; assembly: GCA_027563865.1. Classification (NCBI taxonomy): domain Eukaryota; kingdom Viridiplantae; phylum Streptophyta; class Magnoliopsida; order Malpighiales; family Erythroxylaceae; genus Erythroxylum; species Erythroxylum pelleterianum. The sequence goes on along the minus strand of JAOQMR010000009.1, from coordinate 8,704,311 downwards.
CTTAATAATGATAAATGAAAATAATATACCTTTCTCAAAGCTTTAAATTGTATTAAACAAAAGCTTCTTCAATCTTTTGTCCTCCAATCTATTTATTTTCTTTGAATAAATGAATTCAAATGAGTTCTAACTCTTTGCACACCCTATTACACTCACATATGGACTCATAATTTAAATTGCAAACTTTTACAATTTTATAACACCACTTCCAAATTGACCCTGCCAAGTAACTGTAAGAGAACAAAAGTAACATTATGAACAAAATAAATCATGATTAATTTTCCAGCTAGTAACAAAACTGAAAAAAAAATACTTGAATTAAGTTTGTTTGTTTAATGAATAATAATGGGCATTCCAAAATCGTCAAAAACATGCTTATAAGCCTCCATTTGTGAGTTTATAAGATCTTGCATCATCTCATGGGAAACAATTATTATAATAGTCACTAGCATTTCCCTGCTAATTTTAGCTTTCTTTGTACAACTTAGTCTAAAATAGACACTCGAATTTAAAAATACCTCAACTGCAAATAAAGAAGAGTAAAATTGCATTTTCTATCATTTATTGATGACTACAAGATAAGGTGTGTATGAAGAAGACCTATTTTAAATATTGAGCTTGATTGCTTCCTTTACCCTCTTTATAGCATCATAAAAATAACTAATTGTTGTCTTCTCATCACTATTAGCTAGATGCAGTAATCTCATCAAAAACACACAACTCAGATGACAAATTGACATTATGATTAGAATTTATGATCTTTAAGTATAATTATCGAAACTTCCAATCCAACATTATACCTAATAGCTAAGATGCAACCTACTTATTACTTGTAAGCATTTACCTCAACTCTTTCTTCATTAAAAAAAACGTTAAAGCAATAAGAAACTATTAATAAATCATGTAATAATAGGATGACACAAATTTTTATCGTTGGTGAAATCCTCTCATTAAATTCAGAACCCATGCACAATTATAGAAAAACTTATTCAACTTTTTTTTTCCTTTTTGAATAGCCTCATCAATGATAGGAAAGTATCTAGCATGTCCTATATTTTCTAATATCAGGTCAATGCAAAGTGTAGTGCATGGAGTCTAACAAAAAAAATTATACTTGCTTTGAAATCTTTTTCCAGCTGCTTTGTAAGCAAAATTATTGCTAGTAATAAACTGAATATTATTTTGTAGCTCAACTTCATTCACAACTTCACCAAACATCTGAAACATACTATCAACATGTCTAACAAGGCTCAAGTCATACTGAAAAAATATTGTACCTTGTGCAGAATAAACCAAAAATTTGATAAACGGTTCCTATCTTCTATTTGTCCAACCATCACATATTGTTGAACACTCATAAGTAGCTCAAGTCATTCTTTTCTTCTAAATAATTATTTATTTCATAAATAGTTATGCTTGGAAGTTTACCTTTGTAGTTATCAATTGAAAGAGTTTTATATCTTAGACTATAAGAGGTAATAACATTCATCATAGGCTGTTAATAATAAGATTGTGCAATATTAAATGCTATACCTGAATCATACCACCATCTAGACATTGTCATGTCTACATTATGAGCCATTTCTTTATATTGTAAGCCATTTCTTCTTTTTCTAACATCAACTGCAACATTTTCTTTCTTATTGTGTAGGAATACTACTACCTTTAACATCTCCATTATCATCCTGACCATCACAAAAAGAATTACTACCTATTTCATAGTTCGGTCTTTACCTTCTATCTTTCTTATGTTATTACTCTTTAATCAAAGTTTTCATTTGCTATTTCAAAGCATGATTCACTTTTTTACAAGACTCTACATCACCTTTTATAAGAGCCAAATGTTTCTTTAGTCTTGTGATTCCCCTCCTTTCAAATGCTTATTAGAATATTAATAAATGGTATAATTCTTTATTTCATTATGGTCACCAATCAAGCATGAGCCTACGCTTTATTATCGAATCTTCCTAAATGACTTGAATTATCACGAATACTTAAACTTCCTTTCATTTATCTATAAAAGTAAATGAACTTAATAACTTTATATCAAAGTAAAGTTGTGCGCAATAATATGAAGAAATGGAGGAAAAACAACTTCTCAACAGTCATATGATATATATACATGTAAGTGAACTTCATGGAAATGATTTCTTAATAAAATATGATGTTTAAGCACATTCTATCAAAGAAATTCTCATGTTGTATTACATAAACTCACAGTTATAACCCATTTTGTGTGAGTCATAAAGTCATAACTATAATTCATTTTGTAAGATCATATAATTCAACCATAAAGTCATAACTATAACTCACTAAATTCATTTACAACTATAATACTCATTTTGTATGATTACATAATTCAACTATAAATTCATAACTATAACTCATTTTGTATGATTATATAATTTAACCATAAATACAAATATACCTCATTTTGTATGAATATGTAATTCAACCATAAATTCATAACTATAACTCATTTTTTATAATTACATAACTTAAATATAAACTCACAACTACAACTTATTTTGTATGATTATATAATTTAACCAAAAATTCACAACTATAACCCATTTTATGTGATGAAATAATTCAACCATAAATTAATCCATTTTGTATGATTACATAATTCAATTTATAAATCATTTTATGACAACTACTTTGTGACAATATACGACTCAATTCATGCATAAAATAATTTTAATCTTTCATTCACTAATTCTTCACTGTGATTTTGTCACTAATTTTAATCTTTCGTTCACTAATTTTTTTTACTAACTTTCATACTCTATGAGGATAATATTTCATTCACTTTTAATTAGCATAGACAAAACTATAAGAGAGACAACACTTTTTTTTTTTTGAAAATGAGCTCCAAAACAATAATAATTGACTCTATAATCCATAATCCTCAAATCCAGAAACAATAATTCACTCCATACTTCACTTTATGATATGCTGAGACTTGAGAGTGTAAGGCATGACACAAAACTTCGTATTTCAACAATCAACACATTCACTCAAGTATTCAACACAATAGCAGTTACAAGTCCCAACACAAGTACACAACAGTAAATTAAAACACACGGTTGGCATTTGGCAACCCTGTGGCGACTGGAATGGTGGAGGACGATGACGGAGAATAATGGCGAAAGACGAAGTAGGAGGAAGACAACAAGCTATGTGGGTTGCGTTAGTTCCGTGCAAAGACAAAGGTGGAGGACCGAGGAGAACAAAGAGCTGTGTGCGGGGCTAGGGTGTTGCGCAAATTGCGGAGTACGAAGGCCGATTGGCTATGACATAGGAGACAAGCAGGGTTGTGACTGGAGTCTGAAGTGATGGACTGAGGCTGAGGCTAAGGCGGATGCGAGTGAATAAAGCGAATTGCAAACAAGCAAAAAGTGAGTAGCGAAGGCGGCAAAAAATGTTGGGGGAAGATTGGAGAGTAACCACATTAGGGTTTAATTTAGGGTTAGTTTTTTTTTCTTTTGGGCAAACTGGTCCTCTAATTTTAAAAAATTTCCTAATTTAACTAAGACTTATCCAGTATTTTACATGCTACCTGGTACTATCATTTTTTTGACTAGTACGGTAGTACAGTATGAAACTCAGAACTCTAGTTTTATTAATTTACAAATTAAGTTATCAACATTTAATTAATCAGTTATTTGCGGGAAGGATCATATATAGAAGTTATGATTTGTTTTTTTTCTATTATTGTAAATATTAATTAAGATAGCATTACACTAATACTTAACACTAGCCCATAATCTATACACCATATTCTTTTTTTTATTGTCCAGAGGTGTTTTAGGAGAATCCTAATTATAGAAATATATTTTTAAGCCATTCATATTTAGACTAATTTACGTTGGAGCCAGGCAGGTCCTTTGTGAGAAGTAAAACTTTGGTTCGAAATTTTACACGGCTACGATTTGAACCTGCGATTTCACTTAAACCAAGAAAGTATTCTACCAATATACACCGTATCCTAACAACGTGATTTTACAAAAATTGTTAGGTTGTTAGGTGGTCAACTACGTAACGCTGGAGATAGCTCTAGTATCGTACCCCACTGCATGTGACGTAACGCCGAACATAGCTCGAGTATTATGCTACCCCTCGTATGCTCAACCCTTCCTCCTCATACACATGTCTCGGTCTAGTCGCATTTTGTTTAAGTGACAACAAAAGCTGACGATTAAATTTTATGACATTGATCTGATTAACAATTTAATTTAGTAATAATAAAACGAATCGGCCTAGAAGCCAACGAAGAAAAGGGTATATAAATGGAGAAACTTTCGCCCGGATGGTGCCCCGAGGGTATGTTGGTCGTAAAGTAATGACAAATTATTAACTTACAATAAGAGAAGACACCTCATATGAAGATGGTTTCTTGGAAATAGGATTCGAGTTATCATTATTCAAATCTAGGGCAAAAAGCTGTGGAGAGATTATAATGTGTTTTGGTGGATACGAAGCGTACGAGTTCACATGTTCGAGGAGAGAATTGCGGTTGAATGTTTGTCGTCGTCTCCAGGGGTAAAGATGCTTAATCTGCAATGGGTTATAGATTTCGCGACATTTCGTTGGCTTTTTTGAGATTCTCTCTCTTTTCACCGTTTCATGAAATTTCCCCTTTTTTTTTTTAATTTTTCTTAAACGATAAACTATGTCAGTGCCGTTTTGTTATCATCTTTTATACATTTTTGGTTAACCATCACACACAATGCATCTCACGAGCTGGAAGAGGATCTCATCCCCTCACAAGCAGCAACACACGCCTCTCTTGGACTCACACTACATCATAGCACATAAAATCAAGCATAACCACTGACCACTTGAATGCACGACATTGATACAATGAAATGATATGTAAATCACACATTACACTTGATGCATTAATGGTATATCTACAGTAAACTAAATACCTTTCACATGTACAAGCTACAGGCATGTCACCAATTTGTTGGATTTCAATCGTAATCAAATCATGAGTATAACGAAAAATAAAATTTTTTACAGATTCCAAGCGAATTTTGATAATTAATTAACTTGAATAAAACAAAATATGAATCGTAAGAAATTGTACCTTATTCACGTTCCTGCTAAAATCTTTTTAAAAATCTTTTTTCAAATTGTCAATCATAAGTTGTTCAAATGTCCAGCTTCTGATGGTATCCACAAAGTAATTTCTCAAGACTCTTTTGAGAGAAATAACAAAAGTGCTAGCTTATGAACGTTCTTCCTACTAATAGAAAAATCATTATGATTTTTAATTTTTATTAAAATTAAATTCTTTAATTTTAATAAAATTAATTATCTCATATTTGATCCCTAAAGTTTCTAAAACTTTATAATTAAGTCTAACTTAATTAAATTGTTTTTTATTTCACAAAATTGCTCTTCGATGTGTGACCCATTAGGTTCCTAATATGTTGGTAATAATTATAAATTCTAATTCTAATTCACAATTATAATCAAATAAATTAAAACTCCTTTTAATTTATTTTTAATTCTCCAATTAAACAATTTATAATCATTGATCAAGATTGACATCTAGTAGCGTTTCATGGCCATCCAAATATCAGAAATGTCAAAGTAGTTTTGGCTTAACCTGTCCATGCATGGTTATGAAGTATAGTTTAATCATTTCGTTATCTAATATTCCAATTAGACAGAGTATGGATACATTATCTACTCTTTTCATCCAATCATGTTCGTTCTTGGAATTATTAATTGAAACATGTATTAGGGAACATTCACTCAAATAAAGAGTTTATAGTGATATCATCACTTCTAG
>JAOQMR010000009.1:8681995-8695261 GCA_027563865.1 Erythroxylum pelleterianum | reverse complement strand
CATCTTAGTCATCTTACATATCCATTTTCATACTTATTCATGGTTCGGGTCATAACCGGAAAACAAAACGAAAGAACAGAAACAATAGCAAATGCTTAAAATCAAAAACGAAATGAATGGAATCGGATAATGAAGCCTGGAAACAATATGAACAAATCGATGCAAATCGAATTGGAATCAAATAGCGGAAGCAAGGCAAATCGAACCGAAAAGCATAAAGCGGAAGCAAAGCGAACAAATGGTTCAAACGAGCCTCAGGTTAAATTTCCGAGAAATTCAACTTAATCAGAAAATTTTACATTTTGGTGAGATAAGGTAGAAGACTTGTTGAGAAATTCAATGGTTCGAATTTCGTGCAAAATACTTTACACATGCTTCAAATAATTTAAATATGCTTATTTCGAATCGGGGCCTAACAATTTGCTTTTGGGAGTTAACATGCTTGATATAGTTGTTGATGATGCCTACTCAAAATTTGAATTCCAAAATGCATACTTTAGCTCTGCACTGTATTTATTGGATTCTTCTATTGTCAATGATTCCCCCTTGGGAGAAACAATTTCTATTAACGTTTCAGATGAATCTGGTATTGTGGAGGCCGACACTGAAATGGAAAGTGGTAAAGTTGTTTCACCACAGTATAGCTATCTGTCGAAGGTTCACCAGGAGAATTAGAAACCTCCATAACCACCCAGCGATTTCTTTCCTTCACTTGTTACCTACTTTTGCCCTATGAATACTTTTGACATATTGGTGCATTAGTTTGTTGAATAAGTGTGGGGGAGAAACCATTTCAGTAGGAAATTAGCTTAGTTTTTAGTTTAATCAGTAGCCTTTCAATCTAATAAATTCCCTTCTAAGTTCTGTCTCCTGCCTTTCTTTTACTGTGTTGATTGTCCACCCTAAGCTTTATCTTCTAGTTGCTCTCTATTTAGATTCACTTTATGATTGCATTTCGTTTGTTTCATCATTAAGGACAATTTTGTGTTCAAGTGTGGGGGATGAATTTTGGCCACTTAAGTGTTTGTTAACTTGGTTTATGTTGAGGTGAATATGAAATTGTAGGCATTCTTCCACATTTCTGCCACTTTTCGTTGAATCCATCACTGGGTTCACCGCGGCAAAGCTCTTTTTGGGCATACTTCACCGCGGCCACCTTTATTTTCGCCGCAACGAAGCCCATTTTTCACATACTTTGCTGCGACCAACTTCGCTTTCACCGCGGCGAGCAAATGTTTTCATTCCCCCAATTCAACATCTCTTCCAAATTAGATTCTTAATACTCTTGTCTTGAAGATTTTATAAATTTCAAAGTTGTCCATGTGTTTTTTAAAAAACTATCTATGTTTTTTAAATGATTGTTGATTTTGGTTAATTCCATTTTCAATGTTTTCACGAGAGGTAAGTGAGGGTACGTTGAGAGAGTAGCACTATGCATTTTTAAACCTTGAGATTGCTTAATTGAGATACTAACCTTGTTGGAAGGATAGTTGGGCCTGAATTCTTTCATTTTTGTGTGTATCTGCTTAATTTTATATCTCTCTAGAACTTGTTTTAATTCTTGATCAAAGCTTGATGAACTAAAATTTTGTTAATATGATAGAGGCATTCTTTTCAAAACCCTTCCTATCCAAACACAAATGCTAAACACTTAACCATTGCTAGCCCCTTTGAGCCATCTTTTTGAGTACATGTATATTTCCACAACTGTTGTAAATATTTGATCTCTAGTTAAAAATTTTATATAAAAAAAGGATTCACAGAAAGCTTTCTCAAAAGAGAATAGTTATTAAGAAAAGCCAAGGAAGAAAAGCAAGTAAAAAAATAATAATAAAAAGGCTTTCCTAAAAAGGAAAGAAAGAAAAAGTTCAGAAAGCCTTAAAAAACATTTTCTTTCGCATCTTTGATGTCTGTTCAAATGGAAAATAATTGTTATGCATGTTACTCATCTTTTTCTTCTATTCAATCCATTTCATTTATCCTTCCGTACATTACAACCCCGAAAGTCCTCTTGATTTTCGAAATTATAGTTCTTGTGGTAGAGAGGTAGAATTATTACAAGCTTATGGTAGAGAATGGACTAAGCAAATTTTAGAGTGAAATAATCCCAAGACAAGTCAGTTGAGAGTTAAACACCATCCCTTGAGATTTTCTCTCTTTTACTCGATCTCTTGGATTAAACACTTTCTCTCTTTTGATCGATCTCTTGGATTAAATACTTATAGTGTTTATTTTCTCAGCACTCTTTCAGTCTGCTTAGGTTGATTTCTGAGAAAGTGATTTAACTAATTCTCTGCTCTCATTTTTAAAGCATTGTTGCTACTTTCTTTTACACTTGTGTCTCTTTAACTTTTATAAGCTTTGTCTAGGAGTACAAAGTTCTACGTGTGGGAGAATTTGATTGAACCCAAGTTTTCTATATTATGAGGTGACAATTTCATGGTTTTTGTTATACTTTTAGCTCTTATTATTGGATATTGTGCTTAATTTAGTTTATGAGTGCTTGCTTTGAATTAATATAGTTTGAAGGTAAAATTGTCACAAATAGTTAGTAATTGCACTCAATTGATTTTTAGGGCAATTAATACTGCAAACAATTATTTTTCATTGTAGGAAACTCAAGAAGTAGAGTCAAGAGTGAAAACCAAGAAAGCCAATAACATAAGTCAACACCACAACCAGGCAAAGTTCGCCGCAATGAGGATGACCTTTCATCGCAGCGAAACCAGAGAATTCAAGTAGAAACCTTTAGGGAAGAATTCTCCACGGCGAGGACTTGATGTCGCCACAGCGAAATCACAAAAATTCCAGCAAAATTTTCGGAAAATTTTTGCCGCGACGAAGTAACAATAACTTGCCTGGAATACCTTTTAGGAAAAGTTCGCCATGGCTAAGCACTCGAATTAGCACCAGACCCAGCAACCTGTTTTGGAGAAAAACCTATTTTAGGATAAGTTACAAAACAAAGAAGATAGAGCCGACACAACATCATCCTATCAATCATCATCTTACACCATCGTCTTTTCTCATCTCTCTCTCATTTTTCCTGCACTTTCACCGTCAACCTCCACTATGGGTGCCTCTGATTCCTTCTCATTTGTGAAGCTTATGAGACCTATGCGTGGTTAGGCGTTTTCCTTCCTCTTGAAGATGTAGCAATGGCTGGAGTTCTGTGAGCTTAAGAGGGAGTAGTTAATCCATGTTCAGCTATGAGTTATAAATTCCTAGGTTTAGGATTTGTGATTTGTAGTTGAACATACTTGATTATAGTTTAGTCAAATGTTGGATATTCATTGTGTAGTTGGATTGGTTGAAGTAGAACTTTAAGCTTAAATATGAAGTCTCATATATGTCTACTTGTGATCTTGTTGATTCTCTATTATCTTGTATGATTGTGTTTGATAGTGAGTTGACGCTAGATTTCATTTGACCCATTGCATTGGCAAATCCTACCACACACACTAAGATCGCTTAACGGGATCTTGAGAAATGGAGTCCCATTGATCAAGATCCTAGACTTAAAGAGTCCTTTAAGGTTTTTATTTTTCAGCTTAATGATCTCTACTCTATAAAAAAATCAACTTCGAACTATGATGGCCAAAGCTCATTTTCTAGAGGATTCTATCACTTGTTTAATCACTTGTTTTAATCCTTCCATTTTCTATTCCCAAAAAATACATTTTACATACTTTTTACAATTCATTTTAGTTCAATTAATGTTTTCAAAGATCAAAGCCCCCTTTTTCCCAATTAGTTTGCACAACATGACATATAGGTTAACTTAGGTCCATTCATTTAGGTTCCAATTAAGTGACACGACCCGAAGTTGCACCCTATATTGCAATCTTTGGATAATTTTTGATTTGACCTCCAAGGGTAAGAACTAAGGTCCGAATCAAGGAGCAATATATCAGAGACCTTCTAGCACGCACTCATATGGATGGTTGTAAATCTGTACCTACTCTAATGGCACCTCGTTTGTTGTTAGGTACTGATGGACTGCTCTTATCTGACTCTACTTTGTACCGCTGCGTTATGGGTGCTTTAGTACACTACTATTAATCGGCCGAAAATTTGATTCCCTGTGAACAAAGTTTGTCAGTTTATGCATCAACCTACAAGGACTCATTGGCAAGTTGTGAAACAAATTCTTCGTTATGTAAAAGGTACCATCCACCATAGACTTACTATTCATCCATTCACTCGACCAAGCATTGTTTTTTATTTTGATGTAGATTGGGCTAGTGATTGTATTGATCGTCGCTCAACTTATGGATTTTGTGTTTATTTTGGTGGTAACCTGAATATTTAGGTTTATAGAAAACAAAAGGTGGTCGTGAGATAAAGTACAGAAGCCGAATATCAAGCTTTAGCCATCGTTGCGATAGAAGGCATATAGTTTTAACATTTATTTCGTGAGTTTCGAGTCTCTCTTCTTGTAACTCCTATCTTATTTTGTGATAATCTCTCTGCTACCTATCCCACATCAAACCCAATTTTCCATCGAAAATAGAAGCATATAGAAGTTGATTTTCATTTAGTACAAGAGAAGGTGGTACGTGGTGATTTTAGAGTTTGTCATATATCTTCTCATACTCAGATTGCCGATATTTTGACTAAAGGTCTTCCTTTGAACTCGTTTCTATGTTTGCAGTCCAAGCACACCATGGCTCCTCCTCTGTTGAGCTTGCAGGGGCGTACTAAGACCACCACATCAACTGATAAACTTAAGTCTGTTGATACACGTGATAAGGGTTATCTTATTAGATGAGAAAATCTCTCACCTTATTGTAATCTGCTGACTTGTAATCATCTAAAATGTTCTATTTACAACGATAAATACTAACTCATATAGGAGGGGAAGGTGAAGCCTGCATTCTTCAAGTCCTTCTTTAATCATCTCTTTATTTCTTTATAGTCTTTAATGCTATTCTCACTAGACACTTTCTTGTACTAATAAAGAAGAAGCAAGTTAATCTTAAGCATTGGTTAGTTCCACTTTTTTTCTGTTATAGTTTTTGTTTTTAGTTTTTGTTTTTCTTTCAAATAAAAACAAAAATCTATTTGATTTTTTTCAAAGGAAGAGGAATGAATTAATAAATAATGGAAGTTATATCCGCAAAAGGAGTTCATGGGATAAACCCTCAACAATAAAGATAACACACTGAAAATGCCTACAAAATTCTATTTTGTAAATAGCATACGGATTAGAGGTTCAAAGAAAGGAGTAAAGAGGAATTACAATCAATTGTAAGGTTCCTCAATAAAATAATTTCTCGAATCTCATTGATATTTGCATCTATGGTTTTGCATTTGGATTCAAACATTTTCTCATTCCTTTCTTTCCAAATTGTTTGCACACATAGTCCCATGGCCAGTAAGTAGAAAATTTTATCAGTTTTAGGATAAGCTTGAGTAGCTAACTAATGAATAATGATGGAGATAGAATTATCAGAACCAGTCCATAAGCATTTTAGTTTCAGTTATTCCCAAATGCAATTCGAAAATGAACATATGAAGAATAAATTATCTCTGGTTTCATCATATGTAGAACATAGAGCACAACTTCTACTTATGTCAAGGTAAGAAAGTCTAGTGGTAATATTAAGTCGATTCCTAATAATAAGCCATAGGAGAAATGATACTTTTGGGGGAAGAACGTTGTGCCAAATGCAAGAGATTACTAACTATTGGGGTTAACTTGTGGTTTAATTAGTTGTATCTTAAGATATTGTTGACATTTTCACAGTTCAAAGATGGGTACGACAAATTACTATAGAAGACAAATCAAAGGTAAGAGAATCTATTCATGGGATTAACAAAGTATAAACATTAGCAAATTTCAAGTTACCTTTTAAACATTCTTATCTTATGGATATCGTATTTTGATGATAATCAAAAGATTTGTTAAAAGAAGAAAAGTTTGAACTGTCTTCACTCCTGAAATCCTTCACAACCTATGCAATATAACCTTGTTGCCTAGAATTTGATGGGGGATATTTCTGTTGTGGCTTGTATATGATCGCTCTTAAGTTGAGTTTTAATCTACTGTAATGGAAGTGTTTCTGGTATTACTTGATTGTCATTATTTTGATGACAATTGACTACAATTTTTTCATATATTACAAAATCATTAATTCTAAAGGCATCCATTAAAAAAGATGTATATATATACGACGACTCACAACTGTGGGAACATCATGTTATCAGGAATAGAAAATACGAGTGATGAACTTCTTGTTGTAAATCTAAACATGCATTCTTCATGTGGAATATGAATGTTGCGTGACTTTAATTTTATGTTGTTTGTTATTACTCTTCAAATTCAAGCCTCTTGCATGCTTAAAAAATAAAGAGAGTCCCTCCACTAGACTTAATTACTTCTAGACTCTTCACCAATTTATTATTTGATATTTCATTACAAACACCAAGTTAGAGCTTTAGTCAACTTTAAATATATTGTACTCGTTTTAATACAACAAAATTTAATTTAATATGTGCACTAAAATTAAATTCAAGGTACTGGAAGTGGAATCTCATCAATACAATAAAGGAATTTCTTTTTCTTTATATTTGTCTTTAATGCTACTCTCACTAGACACTTTCTTGTACTAATAAAGAAGAAGCAAGTTAATCTTAGGCACCAGTTGGTTCCACTTTTTTTTCTGATGTGGTTTTTATTTTTATTTTTTATTTTTCTTCTAAGTGAAAACAAAAACATAATTGATTCCTTTTAAAAGGAAAAGGATTGAATTAATAAATAATGGAAATTACATCCCTAAAAGGAGGTTCATTGGATGTTCCCAAATGCATTTCGAAAATGAACATATGAAGAATAGATGATCTTTAGTTTCATCACGTGTAGAACATAGAGTACAACTTCTACTTATGTCAAGGTAAGAAAGTCTATTGGTAGTATTAAGTCGATTCCTAATAATAAGCCATATGAGAAATGATACCTTGGGGGAAGAACTTTCTTCCAAACGATTTTACTCCAACCAACTTTTGGTTTCTTCGATCTAAGCATATCCATAGTATTATTGTTTGATAGTTTGAAAGTTGGAAGATCCATCCAATAAAATGTATCCTCTCGGGATGAATTTGGAGAATATTGTGGTTGCAGCAGACTAAATTGATGAATATTGTTGGATCCGAAATTTTTTTCTAAATTACTTATTATTTGTTTAACTATTTATGTATGTATGTATGTTTGTTTAATTATGTATTTTTAAAATTGATTCATTAATTTAGTATGCATGAATAAAGATTAAAAATTTGATGGAAAGATTGGAACTTAGTTAGAATTAATGTTGTGTTAAGTGGATTAAAGGAGTTAGAGACATAAAAGACAAAATAAGGGGCAAAATTGGTAAGGAAAGTAAGTGAGGGGCAATTTTGGAAGAATAAACTAAAGATGTGTCTTGAATTAGAAAAAGAACAGAGAATGTCGTGAGTGTGAGAAGAGAAGAGAAGAGAAAATGGGAGAGAAAGAAAAGAAGAGAAGAAAAATTGAAGAAGCTATGGAAGGAGGAAAATGGTGGGAAGAAGAAGAAATCAAGTTTCTTAAGGTAAGTTCATCATCTTTTCTTCTTGCTTTATCAAAGAAATGGGTTGTGTTGAGAATGAAGGAGTTTTAGAGAGAGAAAGGGGTTTTGTATTAGAAGACGATTGAGAGACCTACTTGATTTTTAGGGTTTCTAAACTAAGTTTTGGCTTTTCTAACCTAGATAGACCATGGGTAAGTTAATGCTAAACCCAATTTTGCAATTATTTCATTTATTGTGATTTTGAAGTTTTAGGGGTTTTGTTGAATTGGAATTTATAGGAAATTGGTTTGTTTTAGGAAGTCAAGAAAATCCTGCCCAAGAGCAAGGGGAAGGGCCAAATTGAGTTTGGATTTTCAAGAGTTATAAGGTGGGTAAAATATTTATGGTTATTGTGTGGGCAATGTGCCTATGTGTGTGTTTATATGCTTAAATTTCTAAATTGTGAATTGCTGTGAGTTGATTATGTTATGTTATGCATTGAAAGATGTATGACATTTTGATATGATTAAATTGTGAGTATGATCATGTTATGCCATTGAATTGTGTCATGGCATTTTGTATAAAGAAAAAGCATGAGAATATGAATTTGTGATTGATAGAATTGAGCAAGAGAGTTGATTGTGTTTAGGAAAGAGTGGAACCATTTCATAGTTACATGCACGTCGACATAAAGCCTTCTCCTGGCTGCCAGCTTGTGGCATACGAGATCCGAAAAGTGTACTTGTTTCGTTCACGGAGTAAACTTCAATTTCTCTGTTTCGTTCCATGAGACCCTCAAGCCATTTGTTTGTGCATTTACATTTTGATATGTTAAGTTATGATTAAGTTTGAGTATTATGCTTTGATGTTAAATCACATTCAATATGTCTTATGTGATGATGTATTGAATTATGAGCTACGAACTAGAATTGTGAATGATGGACTTACAATGCTAGATTAAGATAAGACGTGTATGCCTATATGAGTATTTAAATATATGTTTGATTTTGTGGCTCGTTACCAATGGCTATAAATATATTAGCCACTGAGCTGCGTAGCTCAACCCATAATTTTCCCTCCTCAAGTGCAGAACGAGAAGATTAGTGATCCTTGCAAGGCATTCAGAAACTCCAAGATAGCTAGAAATCTTCTATACTAAGTTAGCGACTAATTTGGATAGCTTTATAGGCATATCAAACATGAGTATCCTTTTGTATTTTGTATTAAGTTTGATGTGTATATTGATATGTAAGTAAAGCTTGTTCAAACATTTACTTTGTTCATAAATGAGAGTGAGAATTTGAGAAGTTCCTTTTGCGTATGATTATGTTATATTCTTCTTTGTTGAGATTGCCAATTGTTGCTAGTATTAAAATAGCATGTTAGGGTTGGAAAGATTGCATATGATGAATCTTTTGAGTTGAGATTCAAGAGTTAATGAGATGTATTTAGTAGCTGAATTGATATGAAGTGGTTTTGCACTAGAAGGATTGAATTTGAGGAGATTATGAGTGAAAATGATGTTAGAATGGATGTTGGAAGCATTGGAAAAGCTTTAGAGGGGTGTGGGGGTCACAAATGTCTATTAAAAGGACCTTCTTGGGCCTAAAAAGGTCCCCAACCTAGTCCACGTCCATTAAACGAACATTAGGTCTGTTAAATGAATCTTCTCCAGTTTGGAAAGCACCCCCAGGCCCGTCTATGTCCGTTAGACGAACATGTATGTCCGTTTAACGGACATTCACAGGACAGTTACAGTAAATTGTGATTTTGACCCTTTTAGAGGCAGAATCACACTCATAGTTCTTTATGATTTTGACCCTTTTAAGGTTTTTCCTAAGCTTAGAATGCATAGTAGGATGAATTGTTGTGATATGTGATGAATTGGTTGCATTGTGAATTGATTATTTGTATTAAGTGACATTCATATCATGCACATATGTAGGAAATAGGATTAAATAAAAATGTAAGCTAATCATTAGTGTTTCTATGGAAGCAGTAAAATGCCACCTCGTAGAAGGAAACGAGGAGTTTTGTAAGGATCAGTTGCACCTGACCCTCCACTAAGAGAGGAACGAACAGATGAGTCTAGAGCCCTAGGAGATGCTGAGGCTTCTGTAGGGCACAATAGTGGGCCTTCTCGATCATAGACGCAGGAGTCACCTGTTTCGCAAGAGCAAGTGCGTACCTTGGATCCGCGATTTTTTAAGGCATTTACTTAGGCTTTTGTCCAGGCTATGGGATAAATGACTCAATCTTCTGCTCCAACCCCAGTTAAGAAGGGGAAGCAGTTCGACAAGCTGAGGAAGTATGGAGCAGTGGACTTTTATGGGACCACTAATTCCGAGGAAGCTGAGATATGGCTGAGAAAGATGAAACGGATATTGGAGCAGATGGATTGTGAAGATGACGAGAAGGTTGAATATATTGCGAGTTTGTTACAAGGTGATGATCTACATTGGTAGGAAATTGTCTCGGGAAGTCAGACAAAGCCACCGGTGTTGGCATGGAAGGACTTCCTGAATGTTTATAAGAAGAAGTATTTGTCGGAAGTGTACATCCAGCAAAAGCAGAGAGAGTTTTTGAGCCTCACCTAGAGGGAGATGATGGTAAGCGAAAATGAGCGCCGATTGACACAATTGGTCCGATATGCAGCTGAGTTAATGATGAGCGAAGCGGCTAGGTGCTGAAGATTTGAAGTGGGATTGCATTTGGCCATCAGAGAGAAAGTGGCGGCACATAATTTTTGTGACTTCCAACAACTGGTTGAAGCAGCATTGAGAGTGGAAAATGTAGAGAACATCAAGAGTGTAGTGAATAGAAAGAGGAAAGGGAGAGAATAGTTTAGGAGGAGAGGCGGTACTCCTATGTCAGAGAGGAGTGCCAGAACTTTCCCTGCACAGTCTAAAGAGAGGAGCAGTGGAGCAACCAGGGCTAGACAGATGAAAACTGTCTCACATCAAGCCTCAATGGCTAGAGGCAACAGGAGGGGAGATGGGGATAAGCCACCCATTCCTAAATGTAATCACTTCGGAAGGTTTCATAGAGGGGAATGTTACCGACTGACTGGAGCATGCTTTAATTACGGGGAGAAAGGACATAGGGCAAGGGAGAGCCCTCAGAATGTAAGACATGAGAGAAGTTAGATGCAAGCTTTAAAGAGGGCTGAGATAGTGGGACACAGGACAGTAACGAAAGCAGACAATTCTGATGCGGCCAGGAAAGCGAAACCTCCAGGGAGATTGAGGATACAAGCACCAACTAGAGTGTTTGCTATGACGAGAGAGGATGCAAAGATAGCTCCGGAAGTCGTAACTGATATGATTAAATTATATGATAAGGATATTGTTGTTTTGGTTGATCCGGGTTCCACCCATTCATTTATTTCATCAAGTAGAATTATGAATGGTAGAGAATTAAGCCCATTGGATACTCCTTTGATGATGAGTACTCCAATCGGCCAATGTATTATTATTAGTCAAGTATATAGAGACTGTGAGATGCATATCGGAGGAGAACAATTACTGGTGGATATAATGTCATTGAAGATGGGAGGATTAGATGTGATTTTGGGTATGGACACCTTAGAGAAATATAATGCCAACTTGGATTGCAAACAAAAGATCATGGAGTTCAAAATTGGCAATAGTAGAAAGGTGGTGTTTATGGGTGATAGAAAAGTGAGTCTGAGTAGAATGGTTTTGGCTCTGACAGCAGAAAAACTGATAAGAAAAGGATGTGAAGCATTTTTGGCCTATGTGGTTGACACAAAGGTAGATAGAGGGAAGTTAGAAGAAATACCTGTAGTTGTGAAATTCCTAGATGACTTTCCCTAGGAAGTACCATGACTACCACCACCTAGGGAAATTGAATTTCCCATTAAGCTTCTTCTAGGCACAACGCCAATATCAATTCCGCCTTATAGAATGGCTCTGGCGGAATTAAAGAAGCTTAAGGAGCAATTAGAAGAATTATTGGAGAAAGGGTACATAAGGCCGAGCTCTTCACCATGGGGAGCTTCGGTCCTTTCTATAAAGAAGAAAGATGGATCGTTGAGGATGTATGTGGATTATAGGAAACCCAACCATGTCAACATCAAGAACAGATATCCGCTCCCATGCATAGATGATTTGTTTGATCAGTTGTAAGAGGCAAGAGTCTTTTCTAATATAGATTTGAGATCAGGCTACCACTAATTGAGGATAAAGGAGTCCGATGTGTTAAAAACTGCTTTTAGAATACGGTATGGCCATTTTGAGTTGTTGGTGCTTTTAGAATACTGCAATTTTCTTGGACTTAATGAATCGAGTTTTTAAGTCCTTCTTAGACCAATTTATCATTGTTTTTATTGATGGTATATTAGTTTCTTCTAAGAGTGACAAGGAGCATGAGGAACATCTGAGGATTGCCTTGGAGACATTGAGGAAGAACGAGTTATATGCCAAATTTGATAAATGCAAATTCTGGCTAAGGGAAGTGGTTTTTCTTGGGCATGTGATTTCAGAGCACAGAGTACATATAAATCTAAGAAAAAAATGAAGTTGTGGTGAAGTGGGAAGCACCTAAGAATATAACTGAAGTGAGGAGTTTCTTGAGTTTAGCTGGGTATTACAGGAGGTTTGTGGAGGGCTTTTCCATAATAGCAGCTCCACTTACCAAATTGACGAGGAAGAATCAAAAGTTTATGTGGACAGATGAATGCCAGAAAAGCTTTGAGATTCCTTCAGGTAATGATGGATACATAATGTATAGTGATGCCTTAAGGAAGGTATTAGGTTGTGTGTTGATGCAAGGGGATAAGGTGATTGCTTATGCTTCTAGGCAATTGAAGCCTTATAAGATGAATTATCCTACGCATGATTTGGAGCTAGCTGCCATAATCTTTGCGTTGAAAATATGAAGACACTATTTATATGGAGTCACCACCAAGGTGTTTATAGACCATAAGAGTCTTAAGTATTTGATGAGTTAGAAAGAGTTGAATTTGAGACAAATAAGATGGTTAGAGCTTCTTAAAGATTATGATTTAATGATTAATTACCACCCGAGGAAACCTAATGTAGTAGCAGATGTACTGAGTAGAAAATCGACTATGGCACATGTGGAGACAGTGTATCTTCCTCTGTTGAAGGAATTACCCAAACTTAGAGTGATGTTGAGACAAGCCGAATCTGATTATATATTGGAAAATTTTATAGTAAGGCCAGTGTTGAATGAGAAGAATGAGGAATTGCAGGAACAAGATGAGTATTTGAGCTGTCTTAGAGAAGAGATTAAAAATGGTAAAGCTTCTAAAATAGAGATGACCGCGAGTTGTAACGCTTATCAAAATTAAAATAACTAGACTACTACTGCAGCAGTGGTGAGTCTAGGTCGATCCCACAGAGAATGCGTGTATGAAATGAAATTAATCGGTATTTATGAAAAAAGGGCAGTTTTGGATTTTTGAAGAAATAAGAAAAATAAAATAAAATAAAACTAACTAATAAAAAATTAAAGAAAGCATGCAATAAAATACTAAAAACGGGGAATTTGGTAGGGACCCGGTTCTTTGGTTCAATCTCAGCCTAAACCCTAATTAAGCATATTTTATTAATTTTGTGGTTCTTTAACCTCTCCTAAAAATTATTAATCGTGGGTAAAAAATTAACTCGAGTTTTCCTTTAGGTTTTGTTTAATCAAGATACAATCGTTAATTAAACCTAACCACCTAACAACCTAGGATACGATCTCTAGATTT
>JAOQMR010000009.1:8670949-8681895 GCA_027563865.1 Erythroxylum pelleterianum | reverse complement strand
AGTGAATGCAATGAAATCTATCAGTCTGACCCAATATTACCATAATACCCTTTGCTACCAGTAACGGGATGTTACAGTAGTGGATGTTCTTGGAGCAGCCGGGGCAATCATGGTATGATGGAGGATCCATTTCCTTAGGATTCCTTGTTGTATACGGGTTGAATGTTGCTGGTGGGGGGTTGAATATGATCGGTGTTACTTAGACCTGTGCAGCTGGGCTAGACTGTGTAGACTTAGGGGGCCTTGCTATGATTGGGCTAGGATGGGTCCTGTGGAGGCAGATGGTCTTTTAGAGTGGTGGTTAATTTTTTTGTGGCCTCTTATTGTAATCCCTTGTTACTAGCCTTAGGTTGGGGTTCCGTGTATGGTTGCTGGTTGGTGGCTTGTATGATGGGGGATTGTAGTGGTCTTCCTGGAGCAACCAGCACAGTCATGATGGAGGGTCCGTTGGGCTTGCGTTCCTTAGGCTTCCTTGTTGTCTCTGAGCTGGATGCTGATGGTGGGGGGCTGAGTAGCCTGGCCCTCTACATCCGGGCTAGACTATGGTGCCATAGGGTGCTTTTGTTGCGGTGGGCTAGGGAGGGCCCAGCATTCCTTTAGCCACAGCCCACAGGTGGTTTGGTTTGGTCCCTCTCTTTCCTCGCAGGTCACCGTGAGCCACTGATGGTTTAGTTTTATGTATTGCACTCTTACTGGACTCTTTTTGGATGTATTGGGTTATTTTAGGTATAGTTGAACGTTATCGGATGTAAAGGGGTTGTTGTTATGATGTTTGTTTAATTTTAACTGGGGTATGCCCATTTGAACTTGTTCATACCTTTAATGAATATACCTTTTACCATTCATAAAAAAAGAAGAAGAAGAGTTATCAGTAAGAAAGAGCTATCAGTAGTATCAGTGGCGTTTGAGAGTGTCTCTCCCTTGGCGATTCTCGCACACTACACGACAAGGCTATTCGGCTGGGAATGAAGGTATTTCTGCTGGAGCTCAATCCTAGTACTACTCCAGGTTTCCACGGAGCATTCGTGGGGTGCTACCCGAACCCTTTCCTTGTTATGTTGAAAGGCAGCAAATTTGTTTCAAAATGTTACGTAGAGCTCCAATGTGGTTGGTCACCCAATTATTCTTCTGATCTTTTGGCAAGAGGAAAATCTCTCGATGAAGTTTTGTGGAGCTCTACCGTGGTTATTGTGGGTCCATTGGATAACGAATAGTCGACTACCCTAGGGTAAAGGCACCCCATCGTCGTTGCTACTGGTTACGATGAGATGGGGAAAAATAAATATGCTCAAAAGGGTAGAGATATCACCGAAGAGATTATTCTAGGGTTACAATCACTAACTGAACCATCAGTAGGCACAGGGAAACAAAGAACTACTGGGTGCCGAACAGAGACAAGCACAGAACATCGAGAAACAGAAAAGATGTCGGGGCTTAACAATACTGAACGTAAGAAAATGAATAACTTGTATAATGTATTTTCTGGGCTGTTGAATAATGAAGACTTGGGGTATGATGTAGCATCCACAAGGGATGATGAGTCTGATGAGGGGAGTGAGGGGATTGAGGTTTCATCTTCATCTGGCAGTTCAGGTAGCTCACAGTAGGAGACTGCCCACTAACTGCTAGACAAAAAGCCAAGCGCAGCCCCTGCTGGGGCCGCACCGCCTAAACCTTCCTTTGTCAGTCTCTTTAGAAATAATTGCGAACTGTCGCAAGGAATTCAGCTGGAATACACGAATGTTACAGATGCAACCACAATAAATGCCGAATATTTTAGGCCTCTTGAGAGGATTAATGGTTCTACTTGGTCGACTGCTTCACAGGGCATTTTCTGGCGATGAAAGCAGTAGAGGGTTTGATAGCCCAGTAGGGTGAGAAATGCAGATTACTGCCACATGATCAGGAATGGTTAGTGTTCCAATTTGACACAGGAAGATAGAACTCGTATACTGCTTAGAGGTCCTTACCTTTTATTTGGGAAGACTCTACTATTGAAGAAATTGGCCAAAGTTTTTGCATTCAACTATCATGAATTTATGGTAGTTCCTATCTGGATTAAATTTCTGAATGTGCCTTTGGTTTTGTGGCATGAGAAAGCTTTATCCAAACTTGGTTCCTGGGTAGGAAAGCCAATCTGCACTGATCAAATTACGGGCAATAGAACCAAGATTAGATATGCACGGATGCTAGTTGAGGTGGATGTTTTGAAGAAGCCAACAATAAGTTTTGAAGTTAACATGCCGGGGGGCGCAGGATATACCCAGATGTTGGTCTATGAAACCTTCCCAAGTTATTGTTTCTTTTACAAACAATTTGGACATAATCCATTTGTTTGTTAAAAAAATGGCACTAGTACTTAGAAACTTTCAAAAGGGAATACAACTGAGGGAGGTAAGGAAGTGGGGACTGTATAGAACAAAGGGTACTTTAGCAAGGAAAATGGTATAGGGAACCAATGTCAACCTACAGTAGAGATAGTTGGCGCCCCGAGGGGAAATATGGATCCCCGTCTAAATATGAAAGGGTACAGAAAGAGTGTAACATGTAACCTGGCCTCCGATGCAGTCACAGCTACAATAAGGGCTAAGGGGGAACCACATGCAGTTTAGACTCAGAGGGAGGGGAAACTTGCTAAGAGCGAAGAATGGCAAAGAGCGCAGAAGGACAAACCCAACACCAAAGGAAAGGTAGTGTTAACCCGCAGAATGACTGAAGGAAACCATATGAAAATGGCCAATGTAAAGAGGGATAACTGTAGTGCTGGTGACAGTAGGAATGAAGGAGAGGCAGGACCCTCATTATAGTATAAATAACTTTTTTGTGTTGGAATGTCCAAGGGCTGAACAAGCCCTCGAGACAGAATAGTGTTAGCCTTCTAACTAGGCAACACAAATGTACATTTCTCTACTTTTTGGAAACTAAACTCACCCTAACTAGTTTGGATCACTTGATGAGAACTAGATTCTTTGGATGGGAATACAGGCATAACTTCGAATACATTACAGGGGGACATATGGTCATAGCATGGGATCCCTCTTATTATTCCTATAATGTACTGGCCCAAGGTGAACAGTTCATTGATTGTAATATAAGGTGTAGAACCACTAAGGAGGTTTTTTTGGTGTCCTGTTGATTGAACCCAAGTTTCCTATCTAATTTAGTCACATTGTTATAGTTTTTGTTATACTTTTGGCTCCTTTTGTTGGATATTGTGCTTAATTTGACCTAAGAGTGCTTGTTTTGAATTAATGTAATTTGAGGTTAAATTGTCATAATTAATTAGCAGTTACAGTCACTTGATTTATAGGGAAATTGATATTACAAATTATTATTTTTCATTGCAAAACACTCAAGAAGAGTAGAGCCAAAAGTTGGAACAAAGAAACTGAAGTCACAGGATTAAGCAAACCTTCGGGAAAAGATGAAATCATTAAAGTTTGTCGCGGCGAGGATAATGTTTTCGCCGCGGTGAACATTCAAATCTGTGCAAATCTGAACCATTTTCGGGAATTTCACATACTGTATAACCCGATCCACAACCTGTTTTTGAAGAGAAAAACCTATTTTGGGACAAGTAACAAGGGCAGCCGACGGGGAGAGAGTAGTCGACACACATTCCACTTCTTTAACACCCACGGTTCCCTTCGGGGTTCCTTAACACAACTCATACCAAGATCACCTTTACCACTTGATTTACTCCTCATTCTCAACTTCATTTCAAAACAATATCATCCATACAGAAATTATAGTCCATGATTAATCATGAGCACTAATAACAGAGCATACACATATATACATATCCTTCATCAACTTACTACACATATTCAACTTCATTTTTTCATTCATTTCACTTCTAACTTTCACCTTAATTCTTCTCATTTCAAAATTTCTTATCCACCAAAAACACCATAGCAAATCATAAATCTATCCACATTTCTCATTCCCTACTTTACTTTTATCTATCATTTCTTGGTTCAAAAACTTTCATTCATTTGTTTTTTACTCGTGACTAATCACCAAAATTTCTCATTCAATAGTTCTAATCTTCTAAGAAAAGTTTGGGGTCCAACAATTCTCCACCCCTTAACGACTTACCTAAGTGAACAAACCATTTGAGGTAATGCGGTCTTATGTTTTTCTCAGTCTCTCAAGTAACTCTTTCACTCGAATAATTTCTTCCAAACTACTACATTCATAAAAATGCTCGATTTAGTTGCTTATTCAACTATCCTACGATCTTAATTGGTTCCCCAATACATCTCGTATGTACTCAATCACATTATTCACCAATATAACCACATGATCAGATATGTATTCATAATAACCTTGAGAACTTCTACACATATCACTATCATTCGTTTCGCTTTCCATATGTACATTCCTAATCAATTTAGAAGCATAAACACATAGCCATCTTAAAATTCTGATATCGAATTCACTAACATAATCTTCTACCGGAGCATAACTCTTATCACACCAATTAAACAATCATTTTTAATTCCTAGTTCAACCCTTCAATTCCTCTTTACTTGTACACCTTAAATCTTATCATTTCCACCTATGTCTCTATTTCTTTTTCAGTCAATTCATGAAAACCTTTTTACATCTATATCAATTTAAAAACATATCCACAACAGGATTCCGTCTCCTTATTCGCTGACATAATCATAAGTATTGAATCTATGTCTAACATATAGGACTACACCGTATTTCTTATTGCTAAATATCCACAACTTTCCTTACCATACACTCTATTAAGACACCATTATTCTCACTGAGTCTATTGGCTCGAACTTTTAACAATCGCTCTTACGATTGACACATATTTTGAAAGTTGCCCATGTAAGATTCTAATCCTGGCGCTCTAATACCACAAAATATTGGATCCCATTTTCGGAACCCAACTTCTTGCTCTGATATCACAAATGTTGGATCCCGCTTGTTTCCGGAACCCAACTCTTGCGAATATCATCATACTTAACTTGAGCGTGCATATTACCTTGTAAGGTTATTTCCATGAACTCTTATTAGGCATCATCCCACAAGGGTGGTGTGCCCACAACAGTCAAACATCAAAACAAACTTATTCCTCCAACTTAACCCTTTTAACAAGGAAGTCAATATGAACATACACAACCGAAATTACTTCAATCTATAATTTCAATTACTCAAGCAACAGAGTTTGAAAAATGTTATTTACATCTCAAAAGCCACACCATTGGCTTATTACAAAAATACAAAATAGCAAATGAAGCAATTCCTTTAGGCTCTCAATCACTTGATCGATTAGCCATCACCTGAAGATAGGACAGAAAGGGGGTGAGCTTGAAAGCTCGTAGGTAATAGTTTATAATAAAAAGAAAAGCAAAACTTTTGAAATCATTTTTACTTGTCATAGAAAACTTTCATTGAGTTTATAAAACACATGTTTCTTTGGCTTTCAGCCAAAATCCACAAGTCACAAAACATGAATGCATCAAACATATCATGAGCACATAAGCACATCAGAATGGTTTGGGTAAGTCCATGAACATGACGCACTACACATTTCCATATAATGGTCCTGTGTAGTCGTAAATTTGAGGGAGTCCTTGAAGGAGCTTCGTGCCACTAGCGGGCAGGCGAGAAATCTTATACTTGGGTCAACGTGCACGTGAAGATTCGTGAGGGACTACCACAAACCCACATAACACATATATTTCAAATTCTTGTAAACTTGTTGGCCAAAATGGCACTTTTCTTGAAAACTTGCTTTCCATATACTTACTATAACTTGAAAAATCATTTCCGAAAACTTAATTTCATAAACATGCATCTTTTTAAAAGAATCATTTGTAAAGATTTTTCATCAATCATCACACAATTCATAAAGCAAACATATAGCAGATTTCACAAATCATTCATAAACAACACATGCAACACTTAAGATGCAATTGAAATCAGTGATTTTCTTTTATTTAAAGAAAACAGTAGTGGCTTATTAATTCTGTTATAAACATGTACCCACCTTGATTTCCTTGCTTATAGATTTGCTCAAATGCTTCTTCTCTTGTTCCTCTTGTCTCTCTTGATCCCTTTATACAATAACAAAAATCCCACTCAATAGAGTTTTCAATTGAAAATCACTCGAAGCACAATCACTAAAATTGGTTTTAAAATACTTAAAGCCAAACATTTTCTAAATTCCATGAACTAAAATCCTTCCAAAAATTCAAGAGATTTAAAATGATCTTACCTTCATTCTTTACCAAATGAAGGGATCTTTAGCTCAAAAGAAAACCCTTCTCTTCCTTTACTTTTTTCTCTTCTCAAATAACCTCAAAATCTCTCTTGAGGGCTAACACAATTGAAACCCTAGCTTGATTCTCTTCTTTCTCTCCTTCTCTTCTTCTCTTCATATTTCTCTCTCTTCATATTTCTCTTTCTTCTTTATGACACTCTCCTTTTTTCTTTCCTTCCTCAATTTTCATTCTTCTCTCTTCTTAAATTACAAGACAATACTTTTTCTTCCAAGTATACCCTTAATGAGTGCAAAAAGTCCATTTTATCCATCCTTATAGACTTATGTTCTTTTAAACTTAAGTGTCTTGCCAAAGATACCCTTGAACATTCTGTCATAACACTTTCTTCTAGAAAAATGTTCTCCATTGTCTTAAGCTTGTAATGACACCAAAATCATTCAATTTGGTTTAGAAATCCAAAAGTTGTAATCCAAACATTTCAGACTATTGTTAGACTGAAACAGTACAATATACCCAACTTCCATCCAGAATTTGAAAGTCTTAGGGAATGAATTAAATTTCCATTTCTTCATACAATGTGTAGCTCCATGTCTCCAGTTTATTCTGAATTTAGAATCTACTCATTTGGAGCTTTACAAATCAAGAAATCATCAAAATATTGAAGCATGTTTGATCCAAACAATCTTTTCCGAATCAATACCATATGCTATCAATTTTTGTGGGGAGACATAGAAATGTGTTAAGGAACTATTTATCTAAGAATCACTTTAATTGAAGGTCGGATAACAAGTTTATGGCCGCAAGAATCAAATCTAGTTTTGTCCTTAATCATATTGGACCTGTCTTGGGACAATTAGCATAACTCTCTCTATAGATGTCTGATTAAGATCATCTTAGGATTTTTTCAAAGAGGACTTTGATATCTACAACTTTCATGTGTACCTTGAAGACAAATTTTACCATCTAAGGGGTTAAAAATAGGAACAGACGATATGACATTATTTATAGACGAAGTGACATCATCAGAAGATACAGGATTGGGAACATTGCCATAACGTTCCTTACATATATTGGATTAAGGTGTTCTTTATAGAGTTAGAAAAAGGACTTCCAGAGTTACAACTTTCATGAAGACCTAGAAGACAGATTCTATCTTCTGAAGGATCAAAAATGGAACAGAATATAGGTACAGACGAAAAGCAGACTAAATGAAAAAGATAAAAGAATGGGGAAAATTGCCATAACTTTCCCTAAAGATAACGGATTGGGGTGTTCTTTGGATGGTTCGAAAGAAGACTTCAGGATCTACAACTTTCATGAAGTCCTCAAACACATATTCTATCTTCTGAAGGATCAAAAATGGAATAGAAGATAGGTACAGAAGAAAAGCAGACTAATGGAAAAAGACAGAAGAATGGGGAAAATTGCCATAACTTTCCCTAAAGATATCGGATTGGGGTGTTCTTTGGATGGTTCGAAAGAGGACTTCAAGATCTACAACTATCATGAAGACCTCGAAGACATATTCTATCTTCTAAAGGATAAAAATGGAACAGAACATAGGCTAGGCGAAAAAGGAGAAGAAGCAAAACATATAAGAAGATGACGTCATCACAGAAGAAGCAAAAAGGCAAAAGAAGCAAAACACAGAAGAAGATGACGTCATCATAGAAGAAACAAAAAGGTAGAAGAAGTAAAACATAGAAGAAGATGACATCATCACAAAAGAAGCAAAACACAGAAGAAGATGACGTCATCATAGAAGAAGTAAAGCATAGAAGAAGATGATGTTATCACAGAAGAAGCAAAAAGGCAGAAGAAACAAAACATAGAAGACGATGACATCATCACAGAAGAAGCAAAACTTAGAAGAAGATGATGTCACCACAGAAGAAGCAAAAAGGCAAAAGAAGCAAAACATAGAAGAATACAACTTCACTCTTGAACATCTTCCCTCATGAGGATCATAACTTTCAGCTCAGATGTCCAAAAATTTCATATTATATACCGTTGGAAAGATAAAAGAAAGACCTATAACTTTCTAGAAGACACATTTGCCTAAATCAGCCTAGATTAATCCAGATTTTTCCCCAAAGTCAGAACACGAATTTTACATTCATCCACCAATGTACTGCACACAATTCTCAACTTCATGACAAATTTTTAAGATTCTTAGAGACAGAATTTAAATTCGATGTCTTCATAAGAAATGTATCCATATGTCTTTAGTTTAATCCAAATCAAGAATCATCTCGTTTGGATAACTAGAGAAAGAGTTGTGGCTAAAAGACTGAAGCATACTCAGTAAACATGTTCCAGATCAACTACCTATTTGTTTCAAAATCTTTCCTTAACACAACTCATACCAAGATCACCTTTACTACTTCATTTACTCCTCATTCTCAACTTCATTTCAAAACAATATCATCCATACAGAACTTATAGTCCATGATTAATCATGAGCACTAATAACAGAGCATACATATATATACATATCCTTCATCAACTTACTACACATATTCAACTTCATTTTTGCTTTCATTTCACTTCTAACTTTCACCTTAATTCTTCTCGTTTCAAAATCTCTTATCCACCAAAAACACCATAGCAAATCATAAATCTATCAACATTTCTCATTTCCTACTTTACTTTTGTCTATCATTTCTTGGTTTAAAAACTTTCATTCATTTGTTCTTTACTCGTGACTAATCACCAAAATTTCTCATTCAATAGTTCTAATCTTCTAAAAAAAGTTTGGGTCCAACAAGATTGGCCATTTCTGAAGACTCTGTTCTGCGCCAAAAAATATTAGTCGAATGTCATGATTCTTTGGCAGGTGGTAATGGAGGTTACCTTAAGACCCTCAAACGTGTCACAACCAGTTTTTTTCTGGCCATGCATGAAACATGATGTGAAGCACTATGTTCAGAATTGCATGATATGTCAGCAAAATAAATATCAAACTTTAGCTCCGGCTAACCTTCTATAACCAATACTAATTCGTGAATGTGTGTAGGAAGATATCTCTATGGACTTTATTCTAGGGCTTCCAAAATCTGGCGGATATGACACCCTCCTGGTGGTGGTGGATAGGTTCAGAAACTATAGCCACTTCCTTCTACTGTCACACCTTTTTACAGCCAAGACGGTGGCTAGTCTTTTGTGTAGAGAAATTGTCTGGTTACATGGTATTCCTTATTCATTTTGTCAAATCGAGACGTCATTTTTCTTAGTGTGTTTTGGCAAGAGTTGTTCAAACTAAGACAAACCCGTTTGTAAATGGGGACCTCTTATCATCCAGAATCTGACGGCCAAACCGAAGTAGTAAACCACTACCTTGAAACCTGTCTCAGATGCTTCACACATGAACAACCATCTTCTTGGAGCAAATATGTTTCTTGGGCTTAATATGTAGCGCCCCCTTACCGTAGCGTACCTACCGGAACGCCCGTAAGTCATTCCAGTACATATCCTACGATAATAGAACACTACTGACAAACACGACTATACTCCCCATGGCATCACAATAATAAAACAGTAATAAGAAATTGGTAACTTTTTAAAAACCAAAATGTATTTCATTCCATTTACTCAAACTCAGTAATTTACAAACTGTCAGTTTCATCTGTCTGTACAATCCTTCAAACCACTTTACACTAAGTACTATACAGTAAGGCACAAGTAACAGTTCTACTATAAGTCTCCAAAAGAAAGCCCAGCTGACCGACCTTTGAGCCATAGCCTCTCTCGCCAATCCAAAGAACACGGCTCTACAGTCCTGAGGGAGCTATCAGTCTAGTCTCACTCCTGAAAAATAGATTGCAGTTTTGGATGAGTTTGCGAACTCAATGAGGAACCATCATCGATGGTTCTCCCAATTCATGCATCACACAAACAATTTACAGTAATAATCCAGTCATAGTAATAATACAGTCAGTGGTATCATATCATTATATACAGCAAAACAGTCTAGTATGAATGCAATGCATGTGACACTTTTCCATGTTATTTTGTTTCAGTATTGTGACCGAGCGCTTATACAGTAATCAGTAAGCAGTAGACGCATCTAGGGAGTAAGATTATCTCCCTTCGAGCTCGAGGCTCGTTTTCAGTATCAGTGGCGACTCTGGTCACAACTATTCTTATTCATTAATGCCTTTGAGTATGAAATGCATATGACAAATTTCACAGTCAATGTAACACCATCAGTCAATGGCACACAATCATGTCACATTGGAGGCAAGCAATCGATCACAGTATATCATAGTCATTGCAAACAATTCACAACAAAACACTTCTATGTCAATTCTTCCAATTCATCGGACCATCTGTCCGAAATCCAGTCAGAAACAACACAACCACTAATCCCACCATTATCCCCACAGTAGACATATAATAATTGGAAAAACCCATCTAGGTTACTCACCTATCACTTTCGAGCTAATGTCGGGAAGTCTCTGCTATGTCGGTCGATCGACGCTCCAATTGGGCTTCTATAAGAAGCAGAGAAGATGAATATTACTAATTATCCAAGTACAACTAGTTAATGATGCACATGTAGGTGTATAATGCATGTTCATGATATTCCCGACCTTAATTCTACTTTTTCCATCAGAAAAATCCGTCTCAAAATTAGAAATCTAATGGCGCTGACGGAACTCAATTCGGACCTCGATTGGTCCAAAAAGAAATAAAACAGTG
>JAOQMR010000009.1:8551840-8563847 GCA_027563865.1 Erythroxylum pelleterianum | reverse complement strand
GTATTCCATAGCCAGAGTCGCACAGAATCATGGATCCAAACGACAACGCTCAACCTCAGCAGAATCAGGCTGAACCAAAAAGAAAAGGACATTTTTTATAAACCAAAAAAGAAAAAAGAAACACACTCACACACACATTTAACTATCAAGATCTCACACCAAAAGAACTCAATTTTCTTAAGAACCGAAAAAAGAAAAAGAAAATAGAAGATAAAATGATTATAATTTTATACTACTAAACAAAAACTAAGATAGATATTTAAAAACAAGAACATAGCTGAAAAATCCCAATAAACTCCAATTGAAGCAAGATGAGACATTGATCAACGCTCTGAAAGAAAATTGGAGGAGAAAATGTAGAAAACAACGTCAAACAAAGCACATGATTGAATAAAAAGAGAGCAATCAAGAAGAAGAGTTCAAGGGCTATGCATCAAAAGCAAAAAGCAATAAAGAACCTTGGTCGACCAAATTGGAATCTAAAATGCTTTATATATTTTAAAAAATGGGTCGCACTATGTCACGTGACATTAAATCTCACTTTCTGGTTAAAATATAAAAATTAATTTCACGACAATATTCACATGCCATTTAACTAATAGAGAGTCAAACCCGTGAAATTTCCTATCTACTTAGGGTTTGTTTTAAACGTTTTGAAAATGCTATGGTTCAATTTGAGCGCTTCTAAACGTTAGAGTTGAAGTTGCATTCTGTTGAAAATATTGAGGTTCAGATACACTTTTGGCCTTCAATTATATTCCCTAAAACCTTTTAATACTTTTTATGTTATATTCCATATATATAGTTAAGATTTAACAATTATGTTACAATTTTAAAATAATTTCAATAATTAAAATTTTATTTGTAAATAAATTTAATCAACTAATCAAGTAAAAAATTGATCATGAATAGATAATAAATTTTAAAAATTATTATTGCAAATAAAGGTTAAAACCCTTCCTCATTCTTGTCTGTATGCTCACTAAACCTTTCAAATTTCCTTATATTATATTCACCTTAAATATAATTAAGATTTTAAATTTTATAATATTATCTGTATATAGATTTAATAAATATTATTAACAACTATATTTATGATAAGTTATTATCAATATAAAAGTTAGATCTATAATTTTAATGAAATGACAAAAAAATAAGTAAAGCAACTGACTTATCACAGTAAACGGAACTTTTTTTTTTAGAATTACAGTAAACGGAACTTGATTAGATAAGAAAGGAATTGTTTATACGTTTTCAGGCATTGGCCTATTTGCAGCTTTGTTATCGAGTGACTTATTTGTTTAATTAATTAATTAATTAATTGTTGCAATCACAGTAATCACAGTAATGAGTAATTAATTAGTTGAGAGAGACTAGGCTTCAGTGGTATGGCATATACGGAGGAGACCCTCAGATACTCCAGTACGAAGCTGTGAGGGAATAACACTTAGTGAATATAAGAGGAGGAGAGGGAGGCCTTAAAAGAACTGGCGGGAAGTGATCAAAGAGGATATGTCAGAGTTGGGCCTTAATGAAGTTGTCTCTAGAAATAGAAAAGTTTGGCGCAATCGGATCAGGGTAAATGATTAACCGTCCAGTTACCCAAGATTAGTACAACAGTTACTAGGAGATACCGTGTCATGTGTGCCAATTGCCCTGCAGGTGCAGGGGGTCAGTAGGGTGTCATTCTGACAGGGTATCTAAGGGAGGTCCCCTTACTTACTGCGTGACAAGGAGGGGTGGACTTTGTAGTCTACTTAGGTTCTCGCAGATTCGGCTTCCTTCAGGTATTCTCCTTGATTAATTTTTTATTATTATTATTATCATTATTCTTTTAATGTTTTGTTTATGTGACTTGCATCATTCTTATATTGTCATATTTGCATGTGGGTCTACCGAAAATAGCCTCTTCAGTCCCTGCTTCATTGCGAAATTTCGGACTAAGTGACGTCGATGACGACGACAACTACAACAGTAACGAGTAATGACACTAAACAGAACTTGCCTAGACATAAATAAACTGGTTTTTTGTTGAATCTTGAGCGACTAATAAGTATTATATTGCGTAGAGCCAGCCAACCAGCGAATCCTAAATAAAAGAACAGATTGACGAATCATGTAACCATTTTGGCACTATATTATTATAAGACCGTTATTTACAATGTAAAGCGGGAATTTTGTCAACACTTGTAATAAACATCATGAAAATAATCATAAAAAGTATAAATGTAAATTATATAACATAATTAGTTTATAAACATAAATAAGTATAAATGTAAATTATATTTTATTGTGTAATTTGATCCTTTTTATCATTTTCGAACCGTTTTTAAAAATTAGTTCATCGCAATCATTATAATCATACATGCATAGCGGTATCTACAACAATAATTTGATAGAAATCTAAAAATAGTGCAGAGAGGATTTGATTGAAAGTATCAACTCTTTAGAGTCCAAGTCTATTTATAATATAATTTTTACCTATTAGTATTTTCGTTGAAATAAATTATAATTTCAGTTAAATTTTAATTATAATTACAATTAAATATTAATTAGACTTAAATATGATATATTATTTATCTCATGGATACTTTATTTGGAAACTAAAGAATATCATTACTAGGTCAAGCTGGAAAAAATTATAATTTGATAAAAAGCTCGTGTCTCTTATCATGTAGCAAATTAAAGGTTTTGCGAATTCTCTAAGTTTCAAGATCTTACCCATACTCCATGATGTATACCTCCTATGAATCAACCTGCTGGATAGTTATGATTCCAAGACCACTTTCTAACTTAGGCAAACAAATATCTTTTCAACTAACTTTGGCATATGGTTTCGTACTCATGTCTCTAGTCCAAAGAAAGTTTCTTAAAAGATATCTCATATTAGTACTTATTTATTAAATATCTCGTATTTATTCTTTAAAGTTTCTCAAACTTTATAATCAAATTCAACCTAGATAAATTACTCTTTTCTCTCTTTAACTGTCCTTTGTGTATAATTCATTAAGTTCTTAAATATATTAGCAATAGATATAAATTATAACCGTTAGTCATATTTAAGATTATATAAATTAAACATATAATCCTCTAATTAAACGATTCATAACTATTGATTAGTGGCATCTAACAATGAATTATGATCACCCAAATATTATGAATGTTGATGTGATTTTGACCAACCTTTTGTGCATGATTTTTTTATATAATTCAATATTTTCATTATATAGTATTCTGATTAGAAATAGATCATAGAATTAATTTCTACTTCATTTATGTCTAATCATGTTAATTATCCACCATTATTAATAACATTTAAAAACTAATTTTAAAGTATCATTACATTTTGTCCAAGAATTTTCTAAATCAATTCTGATCGAGAACAATGAAATAGTCTCCCTAATTACTTTACTGTGATAAATCATATGTTGATTATTCAACTACCTCTATATAGTTTGTGTTATATTCAATAATTACCGATTGAGCGACCTTTGACTATAATATATCAAAGTTGGTATATATGAAAACTTAGTAATCCCTTTATAAGATACTTTGAATATATCAAATCAAATAATTACTTATACAATCACCATAATGAGAATTTCTATTGAAATATAAGTAATATTCTAAATAAAATTCTCAAATCGGGTCAGTTCAGTGAAATTATTTTCTAATAAGTACTCACAACTTTGTTTAAGTATTTCTATATTTTAGCATATAAAATTGACTACTTCCTTCATAAAGAATAAACATAATGTGTACTAGTCTTTTTACGTTTTATTAATGCCTAATCTTAATAGAATAATGACTAGGAATAATTTATGGATAAAACATAAAATTCAATATTAATCTCACAATTATGATCTATTCATAATTTTATTTGTAATGTAAATTTATTTAAGAAAATATTGTTCTTAAATATAAAAGAGTCTAATAAATTAATTTTAACCTAAAATGAAATATACTTAATTTTAATTTTAGAAAATAATTTTCTAAAATTTAATCAAAATCAATTTAATTATTAATCTTAATCAAACTAAAAAATAATTAATTTAATTTTGAAATTGATTTTAAATGGTTTCCAAATTGAATCTAAAACTTTTTTTAAAATCAAATTGAATTTCTATTTTGAATAGTAATTTAATTCATTTAGGAATCAAAATGTTCAACCTAATTTAATTATTCAAAGAGTTGGAAAAAGTTATTTTAGATTATAAAGATCAATAACTATAATCAACCATGAATTAGAAGTTTCATACATATAATTTGATCTTTTAATAAGAAATTATAGGATTTTATTTTATATGTTTAATATATTATGCGTGTATGGCATGTTTATATGTTTGACATTTTACATGCATTTTTGTATTTGATAAGATAAAAAAATTGAATTCCTCAGTGGTTTTGATTTTTCAGATCTCAAAGTTTTGGTTTGGGAATTTCTAGGTTTCTTTAGATTTTCTCTTTCCTTTCATTTCGAACTATTTCTTGGATCGCCAGTCGTTGGTTGGGTCTTTTAGAGTTCAAACCTTATCGTGGTTTCTTTTGATTACTAGTTCTTCTATGGTTTAATATCAAGATTGGTTATTTTTTACACGTGGAGTTAGGTTAGAAATGAAATGTTATGAAAATAATATGCTCCCTCGTAACCTTGAAGATCTTCAAATCCTCAGTTTTTTTTGGTACTTTTGTTTTCTGTAAATTTGCTAGTGGTACGTCTCTTTAGCTTAAACTACTAAAGTTTCCTTCTTTTGTTGTTGTCGTTCATAAGTCTTGCTTCAAATCTCCTTTGATCTTTGCATTCTCAAGATGTTGCGTCTTCACTAGGATTTTCTGGTTTATAGATTCATTTTTCTGTCATTGTCTGTTGAAATCCAATTAAAAGATTTCTATTTTTTTCACTTTTTGGTGTTTTCTCATACCATGTGTATGTATGATTTCAACTTTATGCGTCTGATTTCTGGATTTCTCTTTAATCTTGTTATTCTATGTAGCTCTCTTTCGTTTCTTTCTTTGCATGGTTTTATTGCGATACTATGTAAGTGTTCGATGGAAAAATACCTTATGTGATGCATAATGGGATCAAGGTCACAGGTATGTGTGTATTTTGGGTCATGTGAAAAATGTATTTTGTCGATGCCATTGTGCTTCCATCACCGACGCCACTATCATTCACTACTAATGGGTTTCCCACGATCATCGACCAGGTATGTGTTTACCCATTCCCCAACTACTCTCTGTGGTCCTTTAAGTGGAACCTATTATTATTATTATCCTTTTATTGAGTTTCTTAGTCGTGGTAGTTTTATCATTATTATTTTTAATTTTTAGTGTTATTATTATTATCCTTATGTATTTATGATAATTTTATTTACTTAAATATTTTTTGTACCATTTTTTACTTATTTAATCTTTTAACCTGCACCACTATTTTCATGTTACATCTGCATGTGGGTCTACAGGAAACAGTCTCTTTACTATGTAGGATTAAGGCTGTCTACTATCAGACCTCTCAAGACCCCGCTTCACTGCAGGACTTCGTATTAGATCTGATGATGATGATGATGATATTTGAACAATGATAGTAAGTTATCGAAGCATCACATTTTGGAAAGTAAATCTCCAAAGTTTCTACCTTTAATTTACTCTACACATTCTACACTTTAGATGTGATTAATAAGGATGTTTTATACCTAATTTAAATTTAGTTAATTTATCGAGTAACTTAAGATCAACTAAATTTAAATGAGATCCTAACTCTCTAAAGAGATTAGAGTAATCTTTCCAATTAGTGAGAGTTATTATTTTGAATAAAATTATCGAAGTAACTAAATATATGATTAAATTTCTCATCTTATTTGCTTGTCATGGAATATAATCAATTACTTACTTTTCTTACATTTATGTTTTTTCTGAGTAGAAATTACCATTATTAAGTATAATTGATACTAATTGTTAGTGAATAAAATTCCTTG
The DNA here is from genome assembly GCA_027563865.1 of Erythroxylum pelleterianum. Classification (NCBI taxonomy): domain Eukaryota; kingdom Viridiplantae; phylum Streptophyta; class Magnoliopsida; order Malpighiales; family Erythroxylaceae; genus Erythroxylum; species Erythroxylum pelleterianum. The sequence goes on along the minus strand of JAOQMR010000009.1, from coordinate 8,557,872 downwards.
AACATAGGTTAAGCTTGAAAAGAGTTCCCAAAGTTAGATAGAAAATATATATATCCATTAAGTAATACTACTATTAATCCTTGTTAAGGCTTTTCGTGACAACCAAGAGTTCTCAAAGTTATATAGAAAATCTATATATCCATTATGTAATAGCACTATTAATCCTTGTTAAGGATTTTTGTGACAAAGTATTAGAGATATGACAATATCATATAAATGAAAAAATAATAATAACATTTTGAATTGTATAATGTCTCTTTAAATTAAATGGTTACATGTAAGATGAATGTCAATAGCATGAGAGCATGATACAAGAGGTTGCGTAGAATAGATCTGAGATGTATAATGCTTGGATGAAATCGTTCCACTCAACTTAGCATACCAAAAGCATAAATAAGAACTATAATTAAAGACATTTGCTATAGTATGATAATAGTTTCCAATAGAAGATGATATTTGTTTGAATATTTATGTCAATACATGATTTTATATTTTCATATATATTCATGTTTTTAATTAGTTAATATTGAATTTAGATTTAACATTATTAGACTATTCAAGGTATAATAAAAAATAAAATTTTAAGTATTGATCTAAATTTATACAAACAATTTGTAGGTATTAAATCAAGGGAGACTTTTTTTTTGGTAAATCAGAAAATAAATTAATGAGCCAAAAAATTATATCTAAATTCATATAAATGTTTAACATGAACTGAAACATTATGCATTTAGACCATATTTTTTGACATTGCATCTTCCATTACCAGTAGCCACCAATTAATTTTATCAAACCGAGTAAATAATTATCATAGAATTAGTATTCAATTCATCACCTAACAATTATTAGCTATCCACCAACAATTAGCCACGACTAAACTCCCTGGAGCTAGAATTGGATGCAAATGTTCAGGGAGTTAGAATGAATGCAGTGCCTCTTGACAATTCGTACAATTGTAAGTAGTGCCCAATCTCAGAAACCTGAATTGCAGAGGGAATCACAGAGCCAGCAATGCCCTGACTTGCATTTTCATTTGAGGCATGCATTGCAACAATCCCACATTTACAGTTAACCACCGACCGTACCTGGAAATACAGACTCTTGAGGGAATCTCCCCTTGCGAAGAAAGAAAATGGGTAGAAATTTAGAAGGGGCAACCAACCCCCTTTCCAGGATGCTCATATGTAATTAACATTTGGATCAAGATTGATACAACAGTTGCTACTTGTCATCCATTTTGACCGAGTTTAGTCTTCTCAATCTCTGATCAAGCTCTGCCATTACAGCAGGTTCTTGCTTTTTCCTTTGTTTGGATATAGTATTTGTAGTCATTGATCCTATCTTATCGAATGCAACCTGCATAATTTGGATAGGGAAGAACTTAATATCAAAATTAAGCACAAATCAAGTGAAGCCACCTTTTACTGTTTATCAATCAAACTTATCAAAAGGATCCAGCAGATAATAACAATTACAATCTCATGTTCCTTTCACCTTCAGAAAAGGGACACGGTGAGGAAATTCTGTGAGATAAGAAATGCAATACAAGTACCAAGGGGAATTGTCTTACCGTCAATAATTCATCAGGATCAAAAAGGTGATGTGAAGTTTTCTGTAGTACGTAAATTACATCACCAACATGGTGGGTTAGAAGCAACTCCTCTTCCTTCATCTGTAATCAATGATTACAATTAAAAGTTAATGCTCTGTTAGTTATCGATATTTCAGAACATGTTCCAATTAAGGAAATCCAGATAATCCTAAGAAAGCATGAGATGTAATTTTGTACTATTATATAGCTCAAGCACCTTGAATATAGCCAAAGCCACATGAAACAGAACCTTTGCACCCTCATAGAAAAGGACATCCCACACCCGCAGGGTTGTCTGCCAAAAAGTCATTCAAGAAGGTATAGGTTTCGGTCTTCAGAGAACTTGTTAAGTACATATGTTCCGTCCTTGTGGACCAAAAAGCAATTCATATTTTCCTAACCTCTGAGGGCAAGCTTTTAGAGAAGAGGCAGAGGAACCACTCCGTGGCAACCAGGGACACATCAAACTCCAATTCCTCCAAATGAGCAGCTATCCTGTGATTCATTTGTACTTTTTAATACACAAAATAATCGATTTACGAACCAAATAAGTGATCAATGTAGAATTACCCTGGACAATTTTTAGCAAGCAAATCCTTGAAAACTCTTTGTTCAACATGACACCCTGATAAGTTATTGGTATAGCAGTCATTGACTAAGACATTTTCCAGGAGGACAGCCAGCATCCAGAAAGCATCCTCCTCTGTTTTCATCACTAGCAACAGCAACGCTGCAACATAATTTAGGCCCTGCACCAACTCTAAGTTTCAATAAAGAAATACATAAATTTAAGTCGGGGAACATAACAGCAGCCTACAAAAACAAGCCACCGTCCATTCACAAATGAAGTTAGTTGTTGCAAGATACCTATATATGGAAAAGGTTTAACAACCCATCCCTCTTGCACCTATCAGATTTGAACACTGGTAGGCATCGGAAACTTTTCTGTGGTTCCTAAAAGCTAGTTACATCTAATTCGAGAGAGAAACTAAAGAAGACATACATCAATAATACTAATAACATTCAAACAAATTCTGTATTATGACACATGGAACTATTCAAAAGATAGTGATAAAATGATATACAATTGTCAGTTGTTACAGCTATGACAAGAAAGACATAGACTGAGATGAGAAATGTACTGAACAAAAAAAGGGCACATTATGTGTAAAGATGTGTGAACAATACAGTTGTAATTTTTATTTTAGAAACAAGCAGTTTCCAGGAAAAAGTAGCAGTTACTGGGAAATATAAGAACAAATACAAATCTATGAGTTTTAAGAAAATTCAGAGGATAGAAAAGTCAAAGGAACTTGATAAACAACTACAGCAAGGGCATCTAAAAACCTTATATAATCTAAAAATATTAAACGATGGAACAAAATGTCTTATTGAAATTTCAATATGATCAGGATACACGAGGGTGAATGATGACATAATTATCAATGTGCTAAAAGTATTCTAAAGATTTAACTTGCTCAGGAATAAATGCAGTAGATCATAACAAAATTTTAGGTGGTCCCTTATAAAAAGAATGGAAACAAGAATTCAACCTATTCTATTACCTTTTCTGAGGTTTTAATGTAGTCTATCATTCTGTAATTACCGTAGTTAATCACAACGAGGAACCAACCTGACAATAACCAACATCAGAATCACGGAAAGAATAGCCAACAAGAACACGTCGAAGTGCAGCATGGCCCTCTGGAGTGTCCAACCATGGATGACCAGGAAATGTTCGTGGCAGGTCCTGTAAACATGAACAAGGAAAGACCTATTTAGCAAAAAAAAGAAAAAAGTGAAGGGGCATTTTGGCAAGATGGAAACATCTTACTGACATGGATGCATTAATGAAGCTCTTACCAACTGTTACTTGTCAGCTATTTCACAAGTTTATAAAATTTAAACATTATAATTTTTGGAAATCACATATGAAAAATTGAAAAATACAACTATTTTGCTAACACATATTCAATCACACGAAGAAACTGATTTTTCTTTGTTTTTGTTCCCTGAGCTTGAAAGAAAGTATAAACTGCCGCCTTGGACATATTCCTTATCGTGTAAACAAATCGGAGCAACCTCCACAGCTAAATTGTTGTTGGAGGCCATGTTGAAAAATGCCAATATATAGGATCTTGGAATATTCCACAACCTCAAACAAATCCCTCCTCCCAAAAAAATGCCAAAGAAAAGTTAAATCAATCCATCATACATTGTGGATACCGAAGAGTATTCATATTTCTGAGGAAGCAAGTATCATAATTCATTATGTTAGTTCCTTTAACAAGCCTCTACCTTCAACATATTTTACAAATTAAGCTATAACTTGTTTCCATTCCAACAGCATATACATAACAGGATAGGTAAGCTACAATAACGATTCTAGAAATATCAATTGACAGATGTCATAAGTGTCATTACATCTAATTTCCTCCAAAATGAACATAATTCTTATTGTCCTCGATTCTAAATTCAAAAGTGAAACTTAGTACATTTATAACCATTGATTCATCACCATACATTTAATGAAGTAAATGATAAATTTAAGTGGTCTGAAATTTCAATATCGACCTATCAAATCAATGTAACATCGGGTAATTAGATAGCTATCTCAATTGCAGAAAAAGTGACTGCAAATTCCAATTCAGTAACATAAAACAAAACCATTAAATCCTTCCACATCACATACATAAATAAGAACAAAATTAACTTCATCAAATATCTGGAAGCCAACAGTCAAATACGGGGATCATATAACAGATTAGCACTTCAGTGACAAATACAAAGGAGAAAAAACACTGATAAAGTTAGACAAGACATTTACATTGATCAATCACGCTTGTACAAGCATCAAATATTATTTCCTCAATTTTCAATTGAAAACAAATCATGGCACAATCGTAACAGAGAATGTGAACAACAATACATTGACAGCAAACGTCAAAAAATAGAGCATAAATCAGAAGATAGCAACAACAAAACATTCCAAGAATTACAAAACATGCTTCACTGGAGTAGAAATAACCCAATTTCAAACTCACGTGATCGATCTGTCACATAAAGTTAGACAAGACATTCACATTGATCAATCAAGCTCGAATAAGTATCAAGTATTATTTCCTCACTTTTCAATCGAAAACAAATCATGGCACAATCGTAACAGAGAATGTGAACAACAATACATTGACAGCAAATGTCAAAACATAGAGCACAAATCAGAAGATGCCGCACAAAACATTCCAAGAATTACAAAACACGCTTCACTGCAATAGAAATAACCCAATTTCAAACTCACGTGATCGATCTGTCTTGTAGCTGGAGTAACCTTTCCCTCAACAGCCTTCGTCAGATCATTATAGTAGCTCTCAGGTACCGTGGACTTCTTCTTAGCAGCCCCGGAAAGGGAAAACCAAACTTTTGGCCTTAGTACAGGCGGTATTCCCTTCCTAATAAGCCTCCGCAAAGTGATCGTATTAGCTAAAGTAGACAATTTGAGGGAGGATTTCAAGGCAATCCCTTCAGTAATTGAAGAAACTTGTGGCTGCAAGTACCAATTTGCACCTTTGCTGGCCTCTAATGTCCACCAAACCCTGCCCTGTTGCCTCACCTTCTCTCTCACCTCATTCAACACATTAACATCATCTACATTTCCTTCTACAGTAAACCCATAAAGGTCCTGGAATTTGACCGTTAAATTTGCTCTCCTTGAGTGGATACTAGGCCTCAAAATCGGGATATGAGGCTGGAAATCTAAGGATATTTCCCTTTTGTTATGTGTACGGTACATATCTAGTTCTTTTTGCCAGCAGATTTTCCGTGACAGATCAAGAGAGGTGGGGAAGGCGAAAGAAGGTAACAAAGAGAAAAAAGCTTATTGTTTAATTATTAGAAAAGGCCAAAGGTTGAAAAACCTTGAAATGGTCAATTTCTGAAGCTTCAAAAGCTTGGAATAGAGATGGCTTCAAAAGGGTATTTAACTATTAAACATTAGAAGACACGCATAGGACAAAAATCTCTAAGCACCTGAAAATAGCACATTCGGACATGGCTGGAGCTCTAATCTCAGAAATGAAAATTAAAACATGAAAGAGACAAATAGAGAAACAAAATCATATAAAGCTTTTACCTCAAACTTTATCAGAAGAGAAGATAATGAGAGATACCTAGTCACCCAGAGAGGGAAAGTTTTATTTACAGGCTCAAAGAGAAGAAAGGACGCAAGAAAAGCTGAACCTTGAAAACAGATCTTCTCAGTAATGCATTCAGAGAAAGATAAGGAGGAGAAGATGAGAAACAGAGAAAAGGACTGGTTTTTTGGGTTATCTTTATGAAAAACTTCTTCACTTGAAAGAGAAAAACGGTGACAAGAAAAGAGAGGCGATGATGAAGGCAAATTTGAAAGCACAAAAAAGAAGCTTTGTAGTTATGGAGGACACAA
>JAOQMR010000009.1:8450814-8471096 GCA_027563865.1 Erythroxylum pelleterianum | reverse complement strand
CACAAATCGATACTGAAGATAAATATTGTTATGGTGTCATTAACCAAATGAGAAAAACACTAACGAGCGTAGACACAAAGTATGTGAAGAAATTTCAAGAAGGAGATGAGCAGCTAAATTTAATGAAAGACAGGGCTGAGAGGCAGAGGTACAAGAAAGTCATTTCTCTTACCTTCACTAGTTTGTCCTGGTTTCCTGTATATGAAATCGACTTTGTATGGGGAAAGCCTGAGTGGATAGGATCAGCTTGTTGGCCGTATCAAAATATGTTTTTGTTCAGTGACACAAAAGAAGGAGGTATAGAGATGAATGCCAACTTGTTAGAAGAAGATATGGCTAATTTTGAAAAGGACGATGAGCTTGCTACATTTTTTTCTCCCAATTGTCAAATCCATGTTAAGAGTTGTTGTCGTTTGTGATGAGAAAGTTTAGGCTTTTCTGTTAGGATATTTCTTTCAGCTCAAATAAGACTGATTCTTTAGGAAGTGGTTTAGTAATCCTGGTTATTTTGCTGTTGCATTTACCACGTTAATTAGTTGTAAACGTGGGCTGTTTTTTTCTCAATTCTGTTATGATTGTAAGTAGCTATTTATTAGCCAAGTTTGTTCATTAAGAAGTATGTAATTTGCAGAATTGTTGAGCTAAATATTATATTCAGTTTTTAGTTCTTAACATTCAGGTATCAGAGCTCTCACTGGGCCTGAAGGAACAAAGCAGTAGTCTTTGTGGTTTGCAGCAGCAAAGGAGATGACGACTGAAGGGAAGACTGAAGGGAATTTCGTGCAACCTGCCATACCATGCTTCGATGGTCACTATGACATTGGAGTATATTGATGAGAACTTCCTCAGATCTAAAGAATACTGGAGCCTTGTGGAGACTGGCTACGTTGAGCTAGAAAGTGGAGTGGAGCACACAGAAACACAACAAAAGAGGTTGGATGAGTTGAAGTTGAAAGATTTGAAAGTCAAGAATTATCTCTTCCAATCCATAGATCGGACCACTCTAGAGACCATACTTCAGAAGGATACTTCCAAACAAATTTGGGACTCTATGAAAAAAAAGTTTGAAGGGAATGCAAGAGTCAAGGGGTCTCATCTTCAAGCTCTCTGTCGAGAATTTGAAACCTTAGAGATGAAGGCTGGAGAAGGAGTCAATGAGTACTTTTCAAAGGTGATGACAGTGGCTAACAAAATGAGAACATATGGAGAGCAGATGCAAGATGTCAAAGTAGTGGAGAAAATATTACGGTCATTGAGTGACAAGTTTAATTATGTTGTCTGCTCAATTGAAGAATCCAACGATATCGATAAACTCTCCATCGATGAACTGCAGAGTTCCTTGATTGTTCATGAGCAGAAATTCCAGAAGCATACTGGAGAAGAACAAGCACTCAAAATAACCTCTGAAGATAGTTCTGGCGCAAGAGGTCGAGGTCGAGGTGCATTTAGAGGAAGAGGAAGGGGTAGAGGACGTCAATCTTACAACAAAGCAACTGTGGAATGCTATAAGTGCCATAAGATTGGGCACTTTCAGTTTGAATGTCCGAGCTGGGATAAGGAGGCTAACTATGCTGAACAGGAAGAGGAAGAAATGCTACTCATGTCATATGTGGAGATGAATGAGGTTCAAAGGGAAGATGTTTGGTTCCTAGATTCTGGATGTAGCAACCACATGTGTCGCGACAAGAACATGTTCTGCAATCTAAATGAAAGTTTCAGGCACACGGTGAAATTGGGAAACAACATAAGGATGTTTGTGCTAGGAAAAGGCAATGTGAGATTTGAAGTAAGTGGCTTTACACATGTTGTTAGTGAAGTGTATTATGTGCCTGAACTAACAAATAATCTACTGAGCGTTGGTCAACTACAAGAAAGGGGATTGATAATTCTCTTTCAGCATGGAAAGTGCAAGATATATCATCCAGAGAAAGGGCTGATAATGCAGACTGATATGACCACAAATTGAATGTTCAACCTATCAACAAAGTCATAACCTCAAAAGTCAACTTGTCTTTATACCACTGCACAGGATTTGGCTCACTTATGGCATTGTCGCTATGGACACTTGAGCTATAAAGGAATGAGAACTCTTCAATTCAAGAAAATGGTGCATGGGATACCTCAGTTCCAATCTTCATCAACGATGTGTGCTGACTACATGATTAGCAAACAACATAGGAATCCAATTCCAAGGAAGAGTAATTGGAGGGCTACAGAGAGGCTCCAACTTGTCCATGCAGATATCTATGGACCAATTTCACCCATTTCCAACAGTAAGAAAAGGTACATTCTGTCCTTCATTGATGACTTTACCAGAAAGACATGGACTTATTTTTTAGTGTAGAGAAATATGAGGCTTTAAGTACCTTTAAACATTTTCAAAGTTATGTTGAGAAAGAAACAGGAGGGCATATAAAGTGTCTACGGACTGATCGGGAAGGAGAATTTACCTCACTTAAATTTAGTGAATTTTGCAAAGAACATAGGATCAAGAGGCAGCTAACTGCAGCATATACACCACAGCAGAACGGAGTAGCTGAGAGGAAGAATCGAACAATGATGAACATGGTCCAATGTATGCTTTCTGAAAAGAAAATCCCTAAGTCTTCTCGGCCAGAAGCAGTTAACTGGACAACTCATGTTCTAAATCAGAGTCCCACATTGGCTGTAAAAAATGTCACACCTGAAGAGGCTTGGAGAGGAAGCAAACCTTCAGTTGAACATTTCAGGGTGTTCGGATGCGTGGCCCATGTGCATGTTCCAGATGTAAGAAGAATAAAGATAGATACATAGAGCTTTGCTTGCGTATTGCTGGGGGTAAGTGAAGAATCTAAAGCATACAAACTCTATGATCCAGTTGCCAAGAAAGTTGTAATCAGTAGGGACGTAGTGTTTGAAGAAGACAAGTCTTGGAGATGGGATCGAAGCTATGGAAAAAACATCTGATCTAGAATGGGATGATGCTGAAGACAGTCAAGCAGTGGCCGAAGAAAATAATGAAGCTGTGAGTGAGGAAGAAGAAGAAATTACTGGAGAAACAACCAGTCCCAATGAAAGAATAACTAGAAGGCCTTCGATGTGGATGAGGGATTATGAGAGTGGGGAAGGACTTTCATAAGATGAGGCAGAAGTTAACTTGGCACTGCTTGCTTCAACAGATCCAGTACACTTTGAGGAAGTTGTGAAATGTGATAAATGGAGGGCAGTAATGGACATGGAGATAAAAGCTATAGAGAGGAACAACATATGGAAGCTCACAGATCTGCCTCCAGGTGCTAAAAAGATTGGGGTGAAATGGGTTTATAAGACAAATTCAAAGAAAATGGTGAAGTAGATAAGTATAAAGCTCGCTTGGTGGCAAAAGGATATGTGCAACACCAAGGAATAGATTACGGTATTTGCACCTGTTGCAAGAATGGACACAGTGAGGATGATTATAGCATTCGTAGCTCAGAAAGGGTGGGTACTTTATCAGCTTGATGTCAAATCCACCTTCCTGCATGGGGAACTCATTGAAGAAGTGTACGTGGAGCAGCCTAAGGGTTATGAGTTGAAGAACAGTCCCCATAAAGTGTACAGATTGAACAAAGCCTTCTATGGACTTAAACAAGCTCCACGAGCTTGGTTTAGTCGCATTGAAGCACATTTCATGGATGAAGGATTCGAGAAGTGTTATAGTGAGCATAATTTGTTCATTAAAAAAATGAGGGTAAGATTCTAACTATCAGTTTATATGTGGATGACTTAATATTTACTGGCAATGATGAATTAATGTTTGTTGAATTTAAGAACTCTATGTTGAGAGAGTTTGATATGACCGATTTGGGAAGGATGAGGTATTTTCTTGGGATAGAAGTGTTGTAGAGGTCAGATGGAATTTATATTTGTCAAAGGAAATATGCTTTGTAGGTATTGAAGAAATTTAGAATGGAGAGTAGCAATCCAGTCCACAATCCCATTGTTCCTGGAAGTAAAATTTATAAAGATGAAGATGGAGTTCGTGTGGATGAGACACTCTTCTAACAGATAGTGGGAAGCCTTATGTACTTAACATCTACAAGGCCAGATTTGATGTTTGCAGTAATCCTGATTAGTCGATACATGGGAAAGCCAACTGAATTACACTTACTGGCAGCTAGGAGAATACTGAAGTATGTGAAAGAGGCCCAGAAGACAGAAAAAGCACTTTTGGTTATGTTTTCATGTTGGGAACTGGAGCTGTTACTTGGTCCTCAAGAAAACAACCAATAGTTACACTCTCGACTACTGAAGCAGAGTTCGTGGCAGCAGCTTCCTGTGTTAGTCAAGCTATTTAGATGAAAAGGATCCTAGAGAAGCTAAATCTGGAGCAAAGTAAGTGTGCTACGATTCTTTGTGATAATAATTCTACAATTAAACTGTCAAAAAATCTAGTGCTACATGGCCGTAGTAAGCATATTGATGTGCGGTTTCACTTCCTTCGTGATTTTACACGAGAAGGGACAGTCGAGTTGGTTTATTGTGGAACACAAGAACAGTTAGCAGATATGATGACAAAGCCTCTTACATTGAATGCATTTCAGAAGATTCGAAGTCAGCTGGGAGTTTGCCAAGTTCTAGAAGTAAACTAGTTGCAGCTGGTAACTAGTTTAAGGGAGGGAATGATGAGAAAGTTTAGGCTTTTCTATTAGGATATTTCTTTCAGCTCAAATAAGACCGATTCTTTAGGAGGTGGTTTAGTAATCCTGGTTATTTTGCTGTTTTATTTACCACATTAATTAGTTGTAAACGTGGGCTGCTTTTTTCTCAATTCTGTTATGATTGTAAATGGCTATTTATTGGCCAAGTTTGTTCAATAAGAAGTATGTAATTTCCAGAATTGTTGAGCTAAACATTATATTCAGTTTTTGGTTTTTAACAATTTGTAGGAGTTATCTGTTTAGTGCTTAATGTTTGCAAGTTCTCTTTGTATCTCGTTTGTATGATCCTTTGTAGGTGTTTTGGTACAAATAAAACTTTATATTTTACATGCTTTAGTCGTACCTATCTATTATGTTGTCAAATTTTGTTCTTATATTAGATATAAATTATTCATTTTCTCATTTAATAGAAACTAAATCCTCACGTTCTTCTAACTGCTTCAACTTGAATAATAATCCATAAATCCTCGGACTAGTAGCTTTCCCAACAAAAATTTATGTACTAAGCAGTTTCGCAAGCTCAAAGGCATTAAATATGAACTCAAGTCTCTCAATTTCCCAACATGGCTCTAGCTCTCCATTGACTGCTATTCGACAGATTTGTGACTCCTCTTCTCAAAACCCCTCAATAGGGATGGAGAGAAACAAGCTCTTTCGAACTATATGGCTGTTGTTCATAATCATTTCTCTCTACTTCAGCAGAGGACCAGAATCAGCTGGCTAAAAGATGGGGATAAGTTCCAACACTATTATTGCTAGGAGAAACCAAAATTGTATACATACTATCACCAATGAGGATGGAGTCCAAATCCATGTTCTTAAGGACATTCAAAATGAGGTAGTTAGTTATTTCTCTACATTGCTTGGTTCTCCTAGCCTTGCCCAAGTCTCTTTTGATGAACTTTCTGAGATTATCTCCAAAAGGATCACTCTTAGGGAGGCTGTCGCACTAACCAGACCGATGGAGGATAAGGAGATTGTGGATGTTGTCTTTGCTATGGATGACATGAAGGTCCTAGTCCAGTGGTCTAAATGCCTACTTTTATCATAAACCTTGGGCTGTCACAAGTCCCTTTATTAAGGAAGCTATTAAGGATTTTTTTCCAATGGTAGATTACTCAAGGAGATTAATAAAATATACTTGTGCTTGATTCCTAAATGCTCGAACCCTTCAGATTTCAATGATTTCATACCAATAACGTGCTCTAATGTTCTCTACAAGATTGTCTCAAAGATTCTTGTCATGAACCTGAAAAAGCAGTCTCCTCCCTCATTAGCGACAAATATAGCGCTTTTATGTGTAACCGAAAGATTGAGGATAATATTTTAATTGTTCAAGAGCTGTTAAAGGGCTATTCTAGACATCACTCTACGCCAAACTACACTATTAAAGTTGACTTGTGTAAGGCTTTTGATAGTGTTAGTTGGATATTTATCTAGAAAGTGCTTGAAGCTCACGGTTTCCTAAAACCTTCATCAATTGGCTAGAGGAGTGTATCTCAACAACTAGCTTCTTTCTACTCGTTAATGGGAGTCCTTCGGTTTATTTAAATGCTGCTAGAGGGCTAAGGAAAGGTGATTCCCTTTCTCTGTATCTTTTTGTCCTGTGTATGGAAACAGTGAGTTATATCATAACTCAATGTTTCCAGACACAGGACAAAAGTTATATCATAACTTAACAAGTGAAAGCAAACCCCAAGTTCATATATCACACTTGAACCAAGAAGGTTAGCTTAACCCATCTTTCTTTTGCAGATGATCTGTTATACATTTATGGATCGATTTATGTAGACATACCTGAATCCATGATAGTTTTTGTAAGGAGATTTATTCCCTCTCTTCTTCTATTCTTCTTTTATGTGTTTCTTTAAATGGTATAGATAACCCATTCTAAGTTTTCTAAAACTTATATATCCTTTCACCAACTATCATGTTAGTTTATTTTAAAAGAGAGAGGAAAAGGGTCTTTTACCCATTTAAGATCCATTATTTAATACCCAATAACTATTATCTTAGGTTCTTTTCATATGACTCAAATGTATAAGTCACATGGGCCATAAAATAATCTAACAATCTCCCACTTGGCCCATGTTACGACTTGGTGATTCAACAATAAAACTTTAAGTGCACACATTATATGGAATCGATCAAGTCATCTTTAATTGAATTAAGATGATAGGATCATGGCAGTCACAAGTTATAACCTGATTCCTTCCATGTATCACATAGCCAACTCAACTCATAAAACTTTAAGTGGGTAATTCTGTAATTGTTATCTCATAAAATAATTATTGTATACAACATAATATAGATAACAAGTAAATAAGCAAAAACATATGACAGTAATTGAATTCACAAGTGTCATAACAATTCCAGCAAGACAATTATATGTATATATACATGTCAGAACACTATGCTAACAAAGACTTATCTATAAGGTTCATCCGTTCAATATGACCAATAAATGTTTTGAACGGTAAGCCTTTAGTTAACGGATCTGCTATCATAAGATCAGTACCTCTATGCTCAATTGACATTTTATGTTTTTGCACTTCTTCTTTCACAGATAAATATTTCAAATCTATGTGTTTCGCACCCTTTGAATACTTGTCATTCTTAGAGAAGAAAACAACTATGAAATTATCACAATAAATTCTTAACAGTCTCTTAATACTGTCGACAATACCAAGACCTAAGATAAAGTTCTGCAACCACAATCCATGAACCGTGGCCTCAAACTACGCCACAAATTCAGCCTCCATAGTGGAAGTAGCAAAGACGGACTGCTTGCTACTTTTCCATGAAACTGCTCATCCAGCTAATAGAAACATATAATCAAATGTAGATTTTCGTGAGACTACATAACTAGCATAATCTGAATCCGAGCAACTTTTCACTTCGAGATGGGTTGATTTTCTATATGTGAGCATATAGTCCTTTGTGCCTTGTAAATATATAAGAATTTTCTTTGCAACTTTCCAGTAGTCCATTCCAGAATTGCTTTGACATCAACCTAGCATTCCGACAGCAAAACTGATATCTGGACGAGTGCATGTTTGAGCATACATTAAGCTCCCAACTACTGACGCATAAGGAATAGACTCCATTTTTTTTACGTTCCAAATCATTTCGTAGACATTGCATTTGACTAAATTTGTCAGCTTTATGAATTCTAACTATCCCTGCGGAGCATTTTTCTATTTAAGATCTTTCTAATACTTTCTCGATATAACCTTTCAGAGACAATCCTAACAATCCTTGTGATCTATCACAGAATATTTCTATTCCTATCACATAGGATGCCTTACCCATATCTTTCATTTCAAAATTATTAGAAAAAAAATTTGTTGCATCATGTAACAAAAACATATTATTAGCAGCAAGAAGGATATCATCAACATATAGGACTAATATAATGAACTTGCTCCCACTAACCTTCATATAGATACACTGGTCAACGGTGTTTTCTATAAAACCATAAGACGTAATGATATCATTAAACTTAAGATACCATTATTAGGAAGCTTGCTTCAGTCCATATATTGACTTCTTTAATTTACACACTAATCATTCCTTTCCTGTGATCACCAAACCTTCTGGTTGATCCATATAAACTTCTTCTTCCAAGGAACCATTTAGAAAAGTGGTCTTTACATCCAATTGGTGAAGCATTAAATCATAATGAGCCATCAGGGCCATAACAATTCTTAAAGAGTCCTTCTTTGGAACTGGAGAGAAGGTCTCTTTATAGTCAATACCATCCTTTTGAGTGTAACCTTTGATAACAAGTCTGGCTTTATACCTTTCAATGTTGCCTTGTGAGTCACGTTTGGTCTTAAAGACCCACTTGTTTTACACCTTCTGGTAACTTCACTAATTCCCAGATATGGTTGTCATTCATTGATTTTAACTCTTCTTTCATAGCATTGAACCATTTTTCAAATTTGCTACATTTTATGGCTTGTTTGAACGAGACTGGATCTTAATCAATGCTCAAGTCACATTCATGCTCAAGTGAGTAAATTTCATAGTCACTTGAAATAGTTGATCTTCTCTGCCTTAGAGACCTTCGTAATGCTACCTCTTGTGGCATCACTTGATCATTTGTAACTTGAACATCATTAGTTGGTTCTTCATTAATATGTTCAATTTGTGGAATTGAAACATTAATTTGTTTTTCTGGAATATTGCGTATCTGTGATGCAACAAGAGGAATAACCACTAGTGGGATCACATTTGATGTAGTAGTTTCTAATCGACTTGGAGTAGTTTCTACTTGACTCTCATGAATATCCACTTTTCGTGGTTCTCCATTCCCACTGATTGGACCATTCTCAATGAACCGAGAGTTACCAAACTCAACTATTCTCGTATTATGATTAGGATAATAAAATCTATACCCCTTCAACTTTTCGAGATAACCGATGAAATAACCACTAATGGTTCTCGCATCAGACTTCTTTTCATGTGGATTATATAGCCTTACTTCTATCGGACAACCTCAAATGTGAAGGTGTCGTAAACTAGGTTTCCTTCCTGTGCATAGTTCATAAGGTGTCTTAGGAACTGCCTTACTAGGAGTCCTATTAAGCAGATACGCAGCGGTCTTTATTGCATGCATCTATAATGATGAAGGTGTAGTACTATAACTTAACATACTCTTAACCATATCCATAAGAGTACGATTCCGTCTTTCAGCTACACACATAAAAGAAGAATAGAAGAAAAGAGGGAATAAATCTCCTTACAAAACTATCATAGATTCAGGTATATCTACATAAATCGATCCATAAATGTCTAACATGATCTTCTACTATTTTGTAGAGCAAACTTAGACTCCATCAGAACCTACATAAGATCATTAGATCGTTTCACCAAGATCTCTGGTTTACACATCAACTTCCACAAAAGTCACTTCATCTTATCCCAAGGGGCATTACACTTGGAAACAACTATAGCTTTGGCCATTGGTATGAGGATGCAGCCTCCCCTACTGCTATATTTGGGAGTACCCGTATCAACTAAGAGGCTGTGATACTCTGAGTGTCTCCCTCTTACTGAGAAAATCTATAAAAGGTTACACTCCTGGTTTAATAAACCTCTTTCATATGCAGGGAAACTTCAACTCCTCAAAACAATACTCATTTCTCTCCACATATAATGGAGCTCCCATGCCTTCCTTTCTAGGAATGTTATCAAAATGGTAGAGCAATTACTTAGGAACTTCCTATGGAACCACCCAGACGGAACTAGAGAGATTGCTAAGGTTAAATAGGCTGACATATGTGTTCCAAAGACAGAAGGTGGGTCAATTATCAATCCATTAAAACTCACAAACCAAGCTCTTATCCTCAAGTGTTTATAGTGGATACTTGAGGATAAGTAATCAGTATGGATCCGATGGCTTTGTTCGTACTTCCTCAAAGGCAGGTGTATTTAAAAACTTGATGATCGTAAGTCTATATGTTGACGACATAATTTATACTAGTTCATCCTCACAACTCATATATAAGTTTCAAAGTTCCATGAAGTCAATGTTCAAGATAACAGATTTGGGAGAACTTTGATAAGTCAAATTGTTCTTATATGATTTTGGGTTGAATTGGAATTAACTTGACTTATTTCTATATGGATTTGAAGCTTTATTTGGTCAATTCTCACACATTTCAACTTTGTGCTTGATAGGTACAAATGGATAGAGTTTGGGGGTGAAAGACATAACTTTTCTTGTGGATTTTGGATTAAGGTCATTCAAGGATGCTTTCTAAGAGGACTCCGAGCTCTACAACTTCTGTGAAGACTCTGAAGAGAGATTCCGTTGACTAAAGGGTCAAAAGTGCGAAATTTGTGAATGGGTGTATGTCCGTGTAACGGACATCGCTGGGCAAAAACTCACTTCCAGACCCGAGAATATCCGTTTAACATACATCATGTCCATTTAACGGATATTGCCTACCAACTTTGCCTCCAGAGACCCAAGAAGGTCCGTTTAACAGACATCATGTCCGTCTAATGGACATTGACAGCCCAAAGACGATATGCCTTCCCCGGTTTAGTAAAAACTAGGTTTTTTTGGACCCAAGACACTATAAATACTTATTTTGAAGACCTAATTTGGGGGCTGGACACTGAAAACGAGGTTACCACTTAAGGAGGCACAAAATAAGGGGAAGATAAGAAGTTTTGGGGATTGCATCAAAGATTGGAAGCATCCTTGTCTTGTGTTCTTTCTACCTTCTCTCTCTACTCTTTCTTAAATGTTGAGCATCATTATGTGTGTGGCTTTTAGTATCATGTTCTGGAACTAAACCTCATTTAGGGTGAGGGATGTAGCATATTTAGGGATTGATTTGTATTTTATGGATTGATGAGTATAAAATGAAAGTTCCGGGGTTATATTTATCTCTCTTGCATTTCACTATTGTATCTATGCTTGATCTCCATAGATGCAATCTTAGGAATCATATGATGGACTGAGAGTTGAAGTATGATTTACGCTCTAGAAAGATAAACACCTTAGACTTAGAGATAGAGATATCCTAAGCTAGTGTGATAACTTGTGGTTGCTTGCTCTTCTTGGATTTAACTAGTTAGTTTGCACATTGAGAGATGATAATCAACTAGTTAGATACTCTTGTATGTCTTGAGAAAGAATATGAGTAAAGTTGTGCAACTGTTATTATAACCTAACATTTAATCAATTTCATAATGTATTAATCAATCTTTTGAGTAGGTGAACCCCAAGCCTTAATTTCAAATCATCAACTTATCCCTATTTTCTATTTTTAATATTTTACAATTTACTGTCTACTAAAATCCAATCATCTTTTATGTTTATTGTCAATTTCGTTCAAGTAATTAGAATTAATTCGGCAGTGAGTGGTTTAGTTCTTGTGGGAGACGACCTTGGAATACTTAATGTGTAGGTACTAGGAACGATTTTGTACGCTTGCAGATTTTGTCGACCAAGTTTTTGACGCCATTGTCGAGGACTTAAATTAGTTTTGCTACCATTAATTCTAAGTATTGTTTTGTTTTTCGATTATTGCCTAAAGTTTTCTTCCATTGATTAATTTTGAAATCCTTTTTGTTGTTTAATTTCAGGAGCTGTATGCACTTAAGGCATTCAAGAAGTTAGAATAACGACCAGCTCATTGAATAAAACCCTGAAATTGAACGAACTTGTCGAAGGAATAACGTCCGAAGAAGAAGAGAGATGGCAAACAATAATCAAATTCTGGATCTGCATGAGGAACAAGATATGGGGAATGAGCAATTCTACGAAGGGAATCAAGTTGAGCCGGTTGTTGTTAATTTGGCAGTAAGAAGAATTCGAGACTATCGGATGCCATTTATTGCAGGCAACCCTTCTTGCATCCGATTAACTGTGGCAGCAAGGAATTATGAGCTGAAGCAAATGCATTTGTCGATGTTGCCACAATTTAATGGGATGCCTAGTGAAGATGCTCTGGCCTTCATGAGAGATTTCTACGCAACAGTTCAAACTCTTCCTTTGTATGGATTGTCTGAGGATGAGTTGAGGCTAAGGTGTTTTCCTTATTGCATGAAAGGATTAGCAAGAAATTGGTTGTTGAGTTTAGAAGTAGACTCCATTGATACTTGGGAGAAGGTTATGGAGACTTTCATGATGAAGTGGTACCCAACCCATAAAACTCTTGAACTCCGAAAGATGATATATTGATTCTCACAAAAGGACGGAGAAAAATTTCATGAAGTATGGGAATGGTTTAACGATCTTCTTAATCAATGTCCTCACCATAGATTTGACATGTACTCGTTGACTTAGTTCCTCTACCATGGTCTCACTGATCACAACCAAACTCTGGTGGATTTGAATGCTGGGGGGAATATTAGTGACTTGATTTCCCAAGAATTATGGAATATTTTAAAGAAAGTTGAAGAGAATTCACATTATAAAGTGACTAGGAGCAAAGTTGTTACTCTGAATGAAGTGGGTTCCAAATCTGACATGGCCTACCAAGTTACCGAGATTAATAAGAAATTGAATTTGTTAGTAAACGACAACAAGTCTAGTAGGGATCCTTGTACTCTTTGTGGGACATTTGGACATACAGCAGCGGGTTGTATGAACATTGAGACAACATTGACAGAGGAAGAGGTAAACTATGTAAACAATGGTAAGCAAGGTTAGAGATTTGATCCTTTCTCGAACATTTACAATGAAGGTTGGAAGTATCATCTAAATTTCTCATGAAAAAATCAAGGGACTGCAAAACCAATGGGACTACCGGGATTCCAAGCACCATTAAAACAACAGTACTCATCCCCTTCATCTTCTGCACCACAACAATTCCCTCCCCTGTGGGAGGAATAGGTAGATCGGCTTGAGGACATGTTTTCTCAACTTATGAGCAAGGTGGATTAGAGTGCCCAAGCCAGCTCTCAAGCCATGAATAGAATGGAGCAAAATATTCAGTCAAATCAAGGTGCTATTAGAAATTTAGAAGTGTAAATCAGTCAAGTGGTAAAGGAGGTGAGTGAAAGAGGTAAAGGGAAGCTGCCTACCAATACCCAAGTGAACTCGAAACAAGATTTTATGGCAGTTGTTCTATGAAGTGGTAAGGTGGTAGAAGGTGTGGTTCCTCAAGAGAAGAAAGCCAAAAATGCTGACAGTGAGAATGTGGGTGAAAGTGAAAAGCAAGGAGAAACAACACAAAAGAAAGAGTCTTCACCAAGTTCAGACTATTCCTTTGTATCACCCATACCTTACCCTCAAAGGGTCAAGAAGAAGCATGATGATTCAAAATTTCAGAAATTTCTTGACCTTTTGAAGAAGATCCAAATCAATATCCCTCTTATAGAAGCTTTTGCTGACATGCCTGCAAACACCAAGTTCTTGAAGGAAATCATCTCCAACAAAAAGAACCTTGACAACTTTGCTACAGTAGCCTTAATTGACGAGTGTAGTTCAATTTTACAAAATAAACTACCCCCAAGTTAAAGGATCTATGAGTTTCACTATTCCTTGTCACTTTAGTGAATCTAATGTTTTTCAATGTTTATGTGACTTAGGTGCAAGCATTAATCTCATCCCTTTGACTCTCTATAACAGGCTGGGAATCGGTGAACTCAAACCAACTACAATTTCGTTGCAGCTTGCTGATAGATCAATTTGATATCCCATTGGTATAGTTGAGGATTTACCAGTGAAAGTTAGTAAGCATATAATTCTGACTGATTTTGTTATGCTTGAGATGGAATTTGACATGCAGGTCCCTATAATTTTAGGAAGACCATTCTTAGCCACTGGTGGAGCATTGATTGATGTCCCAGATGGTAAGCTAACTTTGAGAGTGGGTGATGAGGAAGAGGTGTTTAACATTTTTAAAGTTTTAAGGGGTCCCTCTTTCGATCAAGTCACCTATAGAATAGATGTAATTGATTCTCTTACATTTGAATCTATTCCTGAACTGATGTATGATGATGCTTTAGAAACATGCCTAACTTTAGGAATAAATGATAATTAATTGGACAATGAGGTAGTGGATTATCCATATAGATTGCAAGGTAAGGGTTTTAGGTATAGACCCCAAATTAAAGAATTGGGCCCTCCTAAACCTAAATTGTTATCCTCCATATTGAGCCCACCAAACCCTGAACTAAAAAAACTTCCAATTCATTTGAGATATGCATTCTTGGGAGAAGCAAATACATATCCGGTTATCATTTCTTCTTCTTTGGACTCCTCTTAAGAGGAGAAGTTATTAAGGGTGTTGCGTGAATATAAATTGGCTATTGCTTGGAATATTGCTGACATAAAGGGGATTAGCCCTTCTATTTGTGTTCACATGATTCTTATGGAAGAGAACCACAAACCTAGTGTGGAAAATCAAAGGAGGCTCAATCCAATCATGAAGGAAGTTGTGCGATCTGAGGTACTTAAATTCTTGATGCGGGAATTATCTATCCTATTTCTGATAGTACTTGGATAAGCCTTATGCAGGTAGTGCCAAAAAAGGGTGGCATAACTATTGTTTCTAATTATAGGAGTGAATTAATTTCCACTAGGGTTGTGAAGGGGTGGAGGGTTTGTATTGATTATAGAAAGTAGAATGTAGCCATTAGGAAAGATCACTTCCCTCTCCCCTTTATTGATCAAATGTTGGAAAGATTAGTGCGGCATGATTATTATTACTTTTTAGATGGTTATTCAAGTTATAACTAAATCTCAATAGCCCCAAAGGATCAGGAGAAAACCACCTTCACTTGTCCCTACAGTACATTTGTGTATCGTAGGATGCCCTTTGGTTTGTGCAACGCTCCGGCCACTTCCCAACACTGCATGATGTCCATATTATTCGACATGGTGGAGAATATAATTGAGGTATTTATGGAAGATTTTTTTGTTTTTGGTTCTTCTTTTGATGCATGTTTGTTCAATCTAGAACAGGTTCTACAAAGGTGTGAAGAAACTAATCTCGTGCTGAATTGGTAAAAGTGCCACTTTTTGGTACAAGAAGGAGTCATCCTAGGCCATAAAATTTCCAACAATGGAATTGAGGTGGATCTAGCAAAAATAGAAGTCATCAACAAGTTTCCACCTCCCAATTCGGTTAGAGTGATAAGGAGTTTTCTTAGACATGTCGGGTTTCACCGCAGATTCATTAAGGACTTTTCCAAGATTTCTCGACCATTATGTGCCTTATTGCACAAGGAAGTTCCTTATGAATTTACTGATGAATGTCTTTGTGCTTTTAACAAATTGAAGAAGGAACTTACCTCAGCTCCTATAATGGCCGCACCGAATTGGAATCTCCCTTTTGAGCTGATGTGTGAAGCTAGTGACTATGCACTTAGGGCCGTCTTAGGGCAAAAACAGGATAAGAAATTACATGTCATTTATTATGCCAGCAAGGTTCTGAATGATGCTCAAATTAATTATGCTACTACAGAGAAAGAATTGCTAGCAGTAGTTTTTGCATTCGATAAATTTAGGTCTTATCTTGTTGAGTCAAAAGTCATTGTTTATACTGACCATTAGGCTTTAAAATATTTGCTTACAAAGAAAGATGGAAAACCAAGATTGATCAGGTGGATTTTACTTTTGCAAGAATTTGACTTAGAAATTAGAGATAAGAAAGGGTCTGAAAATTCAGTAGCTGACTATCTTTCATGACTGGAACAAGGAGACCAGCTGGGAGAGGAACCAATTAATGATGCCTTTCCTAATGAGAATTTATGGTCTATTAAGAACAATGTCCCTTGGTTTGCTGATTATGTTTGTTGGACCCCGTCTTCGGAGCCCAACATTCGGAGTCAAAATCCTAGTGCTTATTACTTTGTAGGTTCATTAGCCATCCTTCATAAGAGTGGTGTGCCCAAATCAGTCAACTATCAAAATCACAACTTGACTTCTTCAAAGAAGGTGTAGCTCTGAATCTCTAGTTTATGGTGAAGCAAGAATCATCTTAATCGGAGCTCTATAGATCAAGATATGCTTAAAAAGGCCTATGTGTGTTCAAACCCTAATCATGCTCTTCCAATCGACCTCTCACTTTATCTAATACAAACTTTCCTAAAACAACTCCAAAAGATACCATTTTTCATGGACAGACAGAAAAAGGTGTTAGAAATCCATTGCTTTAAGAATTACTTCATTTGGAGGTCAGATGAGGAAATTATGCTCGAAAGAATCGAACATGTTTATACCTTCATTCAATTTGTACCTATCTTGGCGCGATTACCATAACTTTCAATATAGATGTCTGATTGAGTTTGTTTTTGGACTATTTGAAAGAAGACTTCTAGATATACAACTTTCATGAAGAGCACTAAATGAGATTTTGCATCTAAGAGTGTCAAAAATCACAATTTCCTGAAATTGTCCCGTAGATGTCCGTTTAACGAACATGTATCGGGTTTAAGAGCCAATTTGGCCCGAGAAGGTCCGTTAAACGGACATCCATGTCTGTTAAATGCACTAACCTGGGAGTGTTTTTACACTCGAGAAGGTCCGTTAAATGGGCCTAATGTCCGTCTAACGGACATAGGGGTTCCCCAAACCCCTCCAAAGCCCCTCCAAAGCTTCCTACATCAAATCTAACTTCATATTCACTCAATATCTCTCCAAATTCAACTCTTCTAGTGTCAAATCACTTCATAACAACTAAAACACCAAATTTTATGTCACAACATTCTCAATTCCCAACTCATTTGGTTCATCAAAACCACAAGTTTCTATCATTCATCATAACTGTCTCATACACAAATCTTATACAACATCATAACTTGTAACAATCATATCTTTCCATTCCGATATCCAAAAATCACAAACTTTATATTGTTGGAAAGCTAAAACGTTTATCTACAACTTTCAAGAAGATAATTTCTACCAATTCTACCTAGATAATTCCAGAATTTCCCTTAAATTCAGAACACATTCCTGCCCTTATGAAAACTTGAAATTAGCAATGTAAAAACTTGAAAAGCCATAAAAAAACATAATGCATATGTATTTCATTCACATCAAAATAAGAATTTTACAATGCTTTAGCGGGAATTTCGAGCCACCTTACAACATAATCCAAAATACAAACTTTGTAAAAACAATAATTTCTCAAAATGCAACTAAAGCATTGTTTTACAAATTCTAACTTCAAAAGAGCAAAAGTGCAAAATGGAGTGATGCCTTGACGCTCAACTCGATCAGTCGATACTTTGCTCATTGCCTATGGATGAGAAGGAGTGGGGGTGAGCTCAACGCTCATGGGTAATAGTTTTATAAACGATAATAAGCAAAAAGCCATTTGAAACTTTCATGATCATAGCAAAACCTCATTGAAATCCATAAAACATTCATTTCTCAAAATTGTCAACTTGTCAAGCAAAATCACACTTCACACAAGTCAAACAATCACCAAACTTATCAACGCATGAAAACACATAAACACATCATAATAGTTTGGGTGGATCCAAAACAGAACATACTACACATTTCCCATACGAGTCCTGTGTAGCCGTGAACAGAATGTACTATCGCAATCCCACAAAATGGTCTTGCGTAGCCGTGAACTTATAGGAGTCCGCGAGGGAGCTCCATGCCACTAGCGGGCAGGCGGGAGAAGACTTTAGACAAGTGCACTATACATACTTAGGGGATCACCAAAAACCCACATAATCATGCATCTCGTAACTTGCAAACTATTTGCCCGAATGGCACATTTTGAAATCTTATCTTTCATGAGCATGAACTATTTCATATACTTGCTATTCTTTCAAAATCATTTCACAAATCCACAACCAAAAATTTTATATCAAACATATAACCATTTCCCCAAATCATTCAAAAACCACAAATACAACAATTATAGAGCAATTTGAAATCATTCCCATATCACTCAAAATTCATTCACAAAACTCATATACAAAAAAGCATGTAGCACCTTCTCAAGCATTTAAAGATCAATAAATGCACTTTTATAAGGTAGTTGGAAAATCAATTAATTACATTTATTGAAGAACATTTAATAGATTATTAACTCAATTATAAAAATGTCACCCACCTTGATTTCCTTGCTTGAAAACTTGTTCAAGAATGTCTCTTCTTGCTCCTCTTGCCTCTCTTGCCTCCCTTTGACAAAGCCAAAAATTCCCAAATCAATAGAATTCCAATTGGAAAACCTAAAGAACCCAATGCATGAAATTGATCCTAGAATACCTAAACCCATATATTTCCTACGCTCTTCGAACCAAAAACACTCCAAAAATCCAAAGGATTTAAAACTCAACTTACCTTGAATCTTCTCCCAACAATGATTTCCTTGGCTCTAATGGAAGCTTTAACCTTCCTCTTGCCTTTTCCTTCTTGAACAACTTCAAAAAAAAAACCCCTTTGAACACCAAGAAATGAAGAACCCTAGCTTTTTCTCCTTTTTCCCCCTCTCTTCTCCTTATACGACGCTCTCCCTCTTCTCTCCTTTTAATTTTCGTTTTTGCTCTCTTCCCATGTAAGACAAGCCTTTTCTTCTCCCTTTTATACTCTTAATGAATGCACAATATCCATATTGCCCTTCCTTTAAAGCCTTAAGACTTTCCCGCTTAAGTGATCTTCCTAAACTACCCCTCATGCATAAGTTACCACCTTAACACTTTAATTCCCTTAACTCATGTCACCTAATCTCATTCACATTAACATGTCAATTAATTCCAACATAAATTTATCTAGCAAAACCCCAAAATAATCTAATCATGCTTATTTATCAAGAAAAAATTTGGGGGCCAACAATGTTAATTTTCTAGTATCTGGCATTATTCCTATTGATTATTCATACCATAAGAGAATGAAATTCTTATATGAGATGAAGAATTACTTTTGGGAAGATCTGTTGCTATTTAGAAGATGTACCGATGGGGTGATCAGACGATGTATACTTGACGAGGAGATGCGATCAGTTCTGCACCATTGTCGTGCTTCTCTGTATGGAGGACACCATGGGACTAACAAAATAGCGGCAAAGGTTTTACAATTTGGGTTTTATTAGCCGACTCTCTTTAAGGATGCTAGGACTTTCGTCAAGACTTGTGATAAGTGTCAAAGAACGAGAAACATTGGTAGAAAGCACGAGATGCCTCAATCAAGAATTTTAGAAGTAGAACTTTTGATGTATGGGGTCTGGACTTCATGGGCCCGTTTCTGTTGGGCCTCATTTCTGTTGGGCCCTGTTTTCGAAGCCCAACTATCCTGAAACATAGAGCGTGAAAGGGGTTTCCTTGTAAGGTTACACCAATGTACCCTAATTAGTCCTCATCAGTTCCTCAACATATCAAGCTAATTCACAAATCACATATATCAAGCATTCATCAAACTTGTCAATGCAAATAACACATAACCACATAATCACATAATAATGATTTGGGTAGATCCATAAACATGACGAACTACATAATTCCATATAATGGTCCTGTATAGTCGTAAACTTGAGGGAGTCCATAAAGGAACTCCGTGCCACTAGCGGGCAAGCGGGAGAAGTCTATAACTTAGTCAATGTGCACGTGACATTTCTTGGATGGACTACCAAACCCATATAACATGTAATTCATGAACTGAAAATCTATTTGCCCATATGGCACATTTCAAAACTTGCTTTCCATAAGCATGATCTATTCCATATATCTTTTCATCATCATTTTACAATTCATCTAAGCACAAGCATCAAAGCCATTCATAACTCATTTCAACACAAATATCAAACCATTTCATAACTCATTCAACCACAAACATCAAACCATTGCATAATTTATTCAACCACAAGCATCAAACCATTACACAATTCCTTCAACCACAATTACCAAACCATTTCACCATTCATCCAAACACAAGCATCAATTTTGAAGGAATTCAAAGTTATTTCCAAAATTCACAACCAACCAAATATGGCATATCATCAACCATTTAGAAAACAATAAAAGCACATTTATAGGGTAGTTGGAAAGTCATTAAATTCCATTTATTTTGAAAAAACATTTATGGCTTATTAACTCAATTATAAAAAGGTTACCCACCTTAGTTCCTTTGCTTGGAAAGTTGCTCAAATATGCCTCCCCTCTTGCTCTTCTTCCCTC
>JAOQMR010000009.1:8388326-8405342 GCA_027563865.1 Erythroxylum pelleterianum | reverse complement strand
TATACTAAAAAATTGAAGAATTATTAAATAAATAAAATTCATAAATAATATTGAATAATTATTAAACAAATAAGATTTAAAAAATGTGTTATTTAAAAAAATATTAAATTTAAATTATTTTCGCAAAATAAAAAATTAATAATTAAAAAACGTCACGGAAGACGTTCCGTGACGTTTTCAAAAACGTCGCAAAAAGACCAATCTTTCTGTGACGATTTTTAAAACGTCGCGGAATGTCGGTATTTTCTGTGACGTTTTACGAAAAACGTCGCAGAATCCTTTTGCCTACACCACATTCTGCGACGTTTTTTGTGACATTTTTTAAAACGTCGCGGAATGTATTCTGCGACGTTTTTTTAGATTCTGTGACGTTTTTAAAACGTCGCAGATTGTATTAATTTCTTGTAGTAGTACCACGTGTAACCCCTATCAGCACATCATGGATAACGACCAAAGGAAACTAACAGGGTGGCGCGCAAGACAGCTATCGCTAGAGGGATGTGTCACCTTAACACAGTCTGTAATCTCAGCCTTCCTTGTCTTCACAATGCAAACAGTGCGACTACCGAGACAACTCTGTGATGACTTGGAGCAAATCATGTGCAATTTTATCTGGGGTTCCACGGAAGAGTAGAGGAAAATGCCCCTTGTTAATTGGGATATAGTGCGTCAGCCCAAAAAGTCCAAGGGACTAGGCATTAAGCGAATTAAGTCTTCCAATGATGCTTTGTTAACTAAGATTGGCTGAGCTTTGATTACACAACCTACAGTCTTATGGGTACGGGCTAAATATTGTATGGACCCGTCCACATCTATATTATGATAGAAAGGATAGGGGCTTTGAGCTTTTGGCAGGGAATTGCCGCAACTTGGCAGTATGTCCATCAAGGTCTAACATGGAAATTGGGAAATGGTAGACACATTTGCTTCTGTCTGGATAATTGGGTGAAAGATTGGGGCCCACTACTCTATGTGGCGACCTCTCCAACTCCAGAGGGAGACCTTTACGCTAAAGTAGCGGACTTGCAGAACGATGACTGAAACTGGAAGTGGAATGTGTTTCAACAATACTTTCTATCCTCAATCTGTATGGATATAGCGACAATAACCCCCAATGCAGCCAATACAGTGGAAGATATCATAAGATGGGGACAAACTGAGCATGGGCAATTCACAGTAGCGTTAGCCTACAAATTAATTGAAGGACACATCCCGGATAGTTATGCTAGTCGTTGGGCCTTAATTTGGAAATGGCTGGGACTCCGGCAGATTAGAGCTTTCTTTTGGCTCATGTCTAAGAAAAAGCTCCTGACAAACCAACAAAGAATGGCGAGACATATTGCGATAGATAGTAGTTGTCACATATGCAGGTAGGAAGAGACTACCTTACATGTCATTCGGGACTGTTTGAGAGTGCTAGCTTTTTGGAGGAATTTTCCCTCAGAGATAGACGAAACGGAATTTTTCCAACAGGATGAGGAGGTATGGGTTAAATCCAACCTAATGAAGCACTCACAGGTGATGCGACGGGAATGGACTACTATTTTTGGAGTCGCATGCTGAATGCTTTGGACGTGGTGTAACAGAGTCTTTTTGACGATGAGTTTGTTTGGCCGAAAGATGGTACGAAGGTAGTTATGGAGTACGTGGAGTGGATAGTCAGGGCGAGAGTAGTGGAAAGCTGTGTGTTTCTGAACCAGGGCATATTGGTGGGAAGTCTAGTGGGATAGAAAAAAACCATCGGAGGAATTGGTAAAACTCAACACGGATGGAGCGTTTAAGTAGGGGTCGCAAATCACTATCGCTGGTGGCTTAATTCGAGACTGGCAACAGGTTTTCTCAACACTTGGGTATCGCCGGGTCATATTAGAAGTGAACTCTTTACAAGTCATTAACATCCTATCCACTCCCATTACCATGATTGATATGAATAATCTTTTGTTCGTAGGTACTCGTGGTTTACTCCAACAAAATTGAGAGGTGCAAATCCAGCACGTGCATCGTAAATGGAACCAGTGTGTGGATAACCTAGCCGCCCTTATAGCCATGGCCAGCCTAGGAATTCATATTCCCCTGGAACTCATTCAAAGGCACAATCACATAGCAGTATACCGCAGAGCAATGTGTTAGTTAAATATTACGTGTTTAGAGTTTTTACCTTGAAAAAAAAAAGCAGTTTACTTAAAAGAAACTAAAAAAAACATACTAGAAAATAGGAAGTCATACCAAAAGCAAATCCCCCTACAATTCTCACAAACCATATGAAGAGTCGTTCATGTTTGACCTCTTTTAGGGCCAACCCCCATTTACTTTTTATTACCTGAAACTGAACACACGGCTGCAACCAAAAGTTGATGGATGATGGAACTTTCACATATAAGAATCCCTTAGGGACCAGTCCCATTTGCGCCTTAACCCAGAATCGATTCTCTCGTATATATATGCAATCAGAAAATTCAAGAAGTTTTCATATACACGTTCATAAGTACATGAATATATGTCCCACACACAGATAGTGCCTCCAGAATATCGGAAAAGATGAAGGGACTCTTTAAGCAGAAGTCACACACGCCATCGGAGCTCGTGCAGCATATGCGCGACATCCTCGTATTCTTTGTCGACCCGACCAAAGAGGCTCGCGAACGCAAGCGAGAAGAAAAGGTTTTTCTTTTTTAAACGTTTTTCTTAATAGTTTGGTTTCTAGGGTTGCGCTCTAGTTTTGTGTTTAGCTTAAATCGATATGACCATTGCAAATGCGAAGCTAAGCTGTAAATTGCTATAATGTGACAAATGAGTTTTCTTTGGGTTTCAGATGTCTGAGCTAAACAAACTACTGCTGCAAATGAGGACGGTTTTGTATGGAGACGGACAGAAGGAACCAAATTCAGAAGCTTGTGCACAATTGACCCAACATTTCTTTAAAGATGATTCTTTTCGTTCTCTCATACTTGGTCTGCCTAAACTCAACTTGGGGGTGAGCTACAGACAAAATCGTAATCTTTTGAACAGTTGTATTTCTTTTCTTGAACTTGAAACATTATGTTCCATGCACGATGTGATGAACAACTTTGTTTCCAGGCCCGTCGGAATGCTACTCATGTCATTGCAAATTTGCAGAGACAACGTGTAGGTGGAAGGTTGATTGCCTCTGACTATATGGAAAACAATTTAGATATTATGGATATTTTGCTATCTGGGTAAGATTAAGATGAACTAAGCTAATTTGTATTGCATGATAAATTCAGTACATAATACGACCTCTCAAATCTTTTTAATAATTGGTTAGTTATGAATAGTTATTCAGACGATGACATTGCTTTAACTT
This sequence comes from Erythroxylum pelleterianum, assembly GCA_027563865.1. NCBI lineage: Eukaryota > Viridiplantae > Streptophyta > Magnoliopsida > Malpighiales > Erythroxylaceae > Erythroxylum > Erythroxylum pelleterianum. Next base: position 8,402,017 of record JAOQMR010000009.1, on the reverse strand, counting down.
ATGGCACAATTTCGAGGGAATGCATACGCCACCAGGTTGTGGCCAGGTAAGATTCCAAGTATGGGATTAATTATGCAACTTACCAATTACAATATATGTCTAAAACGACTTGTGTTATTTTCCAGATATGTTTTGCAGTCGGAGCACATGAAGAAATTATTTGATTACATACAAATACCAAATTTTGACGTCGCATCGGAGGCACTAGCAACTTTTAAAGTTGAGACTTTTTCATGCCGTTTTGTAAAAAAGAGACAGGATTCTCTTTTCAATATTATGGTGTCTTATTCTGTTTCATAAATCTCAGTCATTTATTAATGCGGATCCCGCATTCATTTATGTGAGACCTACGCGAGATCAACGTAAATAAATGACTGAGATTCGTGAGATAGAATAAGACACCATAATATTAAACAGAGGATCCAGACTCGTTAAAAAGGGCACACAAAAAAAGACCCTTACATCGTGTTAACTATCATCATACTTGCTTCTGAGTCCGCATTTGCCTCTCCTTTTACAATGTTAAGAATTTTATTACTAACAACACATTCTCAATTCACGTAGGAGCTGTTAACGAGGCATAAATCTACAGTAGCTGAATTTCTTTCCACGAACTATGATTGGGTGAGTGCTTCAATCAACTTAGAGTTTTGTATACAGAAATCCGTGAAATAATTATATCTTTTGATTTTAATAACTTTCGTGCATGGTTTCGAATATGTGAGGTTTTGTTTTGCAGTTTTTTGAGGAATACAATACGCAGTTGTTGCAATCTTCCAATTACATAACCAGACGGCACGCTTTGAAGGTGATTACATTATATTTATATGTATTTTGATCCATTTTCCTGTTTAACCTTCAAGTTATAATTTTGTTCTTCCTTTTATGGACACAAATGGAAAAGGGGTGTATAGATCTCAAGTATTTCTGTACTATGCAGTCTCCCTGTTTGGTTAGCAAGAAAGTAAAGTGAATTTGGAATATAATTTCTCGGAAAATAAATCTATAAAAAGTAAAGATATTCACATGTTTAGATACTTATAAGGATTTTAATAGAAAAGTTGGGTGGATTCTTATTATAGTGTTTGGTATGCAACAATATTTCATAGAATGTAACTTAATTTTGACTTGTGTTTCTAATTATATCCTTACAAACTAAATAAAAATTGAAATTGTTAAATAAGGAAAAATATGAACCTGAAAAGCAAAACATTTGTTATTGCGTAAACTTTCTATATTAGACTTCAAGAACATAATATTATTTTTATAAATAGGAAATAAAACTTAATTATATAAATTTGTTAATCTCTTTTAATTAAGAGTTTTATATAATTTTCAGTTCTTATATGATATATTATTGGAGCGCTCAAATTGTGATCTGATGCTGCGTTACGTGAGATCGTTGGATAATTTGAGAATTTTGATGAACCTTTTTAAGGTAATCCCTTTTATTTCTTTCTTCAATATAAGATGTGATTATTATATACAAAAAAAGAAAAAACACATCCTTCCACCACTGAACCTGTAACTCTTCATTAATTTGTTTAACAGGATTCAAACAAGACGATACAGCTAGAAACGTTTCATGTGTTTAAGGTACAAAAGACAAAGGTCGATGTTCTGGACTTTGATTCTAATTAAACAGTACTCTAAGTTCTTGGTTTCTCTTTTTCTTACTTTTCGTTTATAGTTATTTGTCATCAATCAACACAAATCTCCTGAAGTTACAAGTGTCCTCGTCACAAATAGAAGCAAGCTGCTTCGATTTTTAGGTGACTTCACAATTGAAAAAGGTAAGATAAAAAAAAGAAAGTATGAAGAATTTTTAAAATTCTCAATACTTGAACTGAATTCTAATTTCAGATTATATATTGCAGAAGATGAACAATTTGAAGCAGATAAAGCTCAAGTCATCCAAGAGATTGCTGCTCTGGAAATTGAAGACCGTTCATTCACAGTTTTGGAGTGTGAGATTGACTGTTGATGTTCTAATTCTTCATTTGCAACACTCAAATATGAAAACTAGTCAACAACACATAATTTATTTAAAGTGTAAAATTTCCTCACAAATAATTTAAAGATTTTCTATTAGTTGAAAACTTAGGTTCAAATGCTATTTTGACATATGAAATAATTCAAAAATTATTTTGTCTTTATTTTCTTACCGATCTTAGAAATAAAATAACACATTATTAAGGTTTGAAATGCATTTATTTAAGTTAACGAACTATATTAAAACTTATTTTGATGTTATAGTTGTAATGATAAACTAATTATATAAACTCTAAAACATTTAGTTTCTTGTGCAAATTAATGTAGTCCTCAATGCTTTTCCTTAAATTACAAATATGTTATCTAAGGCTTGGCTATCAACATGAAATTAGGATATGGAATTGAGTTCTATTTTTCTTAAGTCATTTTGATAATTGTTAGTTAAATAAGTACTAAGTTTTGCTAATACAAGTTTAATGTCATTTTAGGTTCATTATAAACCATTCTTTCTCTTTTCTCAAGAATGTGTGTATCACAAAAGATTTAGAAGATTCGCATTTTAATTTTTCAATGTTTGTATTTAAATCCTTTTAATCATCCAAGCTCCACAAAATCCTTTCACAATTCAATTGTGATATATTTGTATTTAAATCTAATTTAAATAGTTGTTACCCATATAAATTAGTTATTATAGCAACTAATTTAAGCAATTTGATTGACTTACATCCACCATCAATTTAGTAGGGTTTGGTTGTCCTAACAAATATATTTGATGGAATAATGCCTCTCAAAACCCTAGTTTGGTTTAATGATCTTCCTAGTTTAATCAACCTAGAAAGAAACACAATGTTTTTGTACTTTGTCTCATAAATCTTCATTAGATTGACCTAATATCACATAGGCCAACTAAACCAGGAAAATAAAAGTACCAGTACTTTACTCTTAATTTGGTTAACCTTTGTCCATGTTAGGCCAATTGATATGCTTACAAAAAATTAAAACATATCAAACACCTATTTAATTGACCTATGTCCTACATAGGTTGTCTTTACATCTCTAGGTAGATGTTTCTTACACAAAAAATACTCATGCAATTGACTTATCGCCTAAATAGATCAGCTTAACAACTATAAAACAAAATTTCACAATTCTTTTAGGTTTTCCAAGGATCAAAACCTTAATCCTTTGATAAAACTTAACTCAAACACACTCAAAACTTTTTCCCAAAAGTATTTTGAAAATCAAAAGAATTCTCTTTAAAATTTTTCCAAACATCTAGTATATGTAATATGTCCTAACTATAAATGATCATAAATTGTTTGAACCCATAGAACATTTAAAAGAGCATTTCAAAGGTTATAAAGAAATTTACATTGATTGAATTACGAGTGAAGTTTGATTAAATTGTATATGTGTTATACTTTACTCATTTTGTTCTTTGAGGCTTAACTTAACCTGAGTTTCCCATTTGATTACTATGCTCTTACATTGAACTTGTTCTTTCACATATTATTGACTTTTTGACAATTTAAAATACCAATATTATCAAAGCTAAAAACATTAATAACATGTTTTAATATCATCAAAATCATGGTAAATAAATATCGATCTTAGACTAAAATATTTCATCTCCATCTTTAGGTAAAGAATTCCTAGTTTGATTCTTGTTAATAAATTATTTTTATCTTGTATTATTCACATCTATTATATGATATAATACTTAAAAGTATGATTCATATCTAAATTGAGAATTTTATTATTCAGAAGTTAATATATGTAAACAAGATATGTTAATTACTAATTAATATTCTTTACAGAGTACTTTAAAATGCAATAATTTAAGAGAAATGGATGAGAGAAGTACTAAAAATGATGAATGAAGGGTTTGAATGTTTGGTCAGAGCGGCTAGGTCAACCAAATAGCCTATACGAAACATTTTATTATGTCACTTGATTTTTCTTATATTTTCTAAAATCCTAATGAAATTTATTCTAGAAAAAAATTGATTGATTCTTAATCTTACAATTGATTATTGATAATATAAGTGATGCATGGATTAAAGAAGAACTAAATGTCCACATTTTCTAGATAAAAGGAAATTGTGTTTAAATAAGCATTCCCATTTTTTTTTTAATATGATAACATAATTTGTCATCATTAAACAGTGGAAGATGGTAACGATAAGCTTCAAATCCATATTGTAAATATAATAAAAATATAATTATTACTAATAATTTGTTCTTCTCAATTATTTAAGGAATGAAGACATGTACTAAAGTAAGCTAAGATATACTTTATGAAGATCACATAGCAACGATGACCATCAAATATTCATCAAAGACAAGATGGACTAATTAAATAAGCTTATAAGCTTCAAGTCCATCTAAATGAATGACAAAATCATGACCAAGGAAGATTGAAAACATTCCTAGTATATAAATATAGGTATAATCTTTCTTATATCTCTTGGTTATTTCAATGGTTTAGATGCTCATCATAGAAAAACATATTTTATTTATTGCATACTTCTTTTCAATCATTAAGATGAATTAATATTATCTCAAACAAGACTCTATTCATCTTTAAAACATTTTGGGGATAATTTTATGACATTTTATTGATACAATAATAAATTTTAAGAGAGCTTCCATCATTTAAAAGCTTTATAACATTCATTATGATTAAAATTGAGCCCAAAAGCATTTTAGTGAGGAAGTAAAGAGGATATTACTCAAGGTTGTACTAGATTGATCAATCGTTGAAATTTATTTTTCATCTCTAAGAACTTGTAAAGGGTTCCTATTTACCTAAGTAAAGAAAGAGGTTATAGAAGGTTTTTCTTCACTTTTGGAAGGGGACAATGGAAAATCCCAAATGACCTTAAGAGATATATGTAGGCAAAAGGTGCTCACAAACCATTATAAAAATTTTTACACTATCTTTCCCATGTTCTCTTTTACTTATTATGCTTATATGAATATTTTGCTTAACATTTTAAATCAAATTGCAAGTGGCAAAAGGTTTTTAAAATTCATAAGGATCCAATTAACCCTTTTGAGTTCCTTCAGGGACTAATATAAACAAATGAACATAAAACAAAACTAAAATTGATAAATAAACAAAACTAAAATTTCCCATGGAATTCAAATGATCTTCCATTATTAATATTATTCCTGATTATTTGATTAATACTTCCATAACTAAGATGTATAGATATAAGGATGAAGGGTCACATTTTCTTAAGTCTTTTCTTTTATACTTAGATTATTGTGGTTGGTTCCTTATTCAGAAGGATGGAAAATGATATTATGGTCAAGAAAATAGAGATTCATTTAATGAATGTTTTTGGAAATCCAAATACGTGAAGATCATATTTTGGAGTCATATTCAGTTGAACTAATGGCTTTCATATGGTCTACTTTCAACATACACCTTTTATGTCTGTCATTATATGATACCGTTCCATTAATTCTTAAGTTATTAGGATGTTGTTTCCTTCTTATCTATAGGAAAGAATATAAGAATTCATTAATAAGGAGAGGTAATTCAGTTTTTTAGTCTCCAAATTAGCAATTTTTAGATCACTTTATAAAGCAACTTGTAAGTCCTTTCCTTTCAACTAAGAAGGATTTGGCTTACTTAATAAGAAAATAAAATGAATATGGAATAGTTAAGAAGAAAAAGAAATATGAAGATTGGATTTGAAATCATGTGAAATAAATAGCTTAGATAACCAAGGATAAGTGTTATTAAATTTGAGCAAGTTTCTTATGTAATTTCCTTCATTGTAGTTAATATGTGTTCAAATGTTGATTCATTTGATCTGTTAAACTTAGTGATTAATGCCTTAGAAATGCTTAAAATACTATCTTTGACTCATATTTGATTTTAGGTATAGTTTGGAGGTGAAGGAATTAAAATGACCTAAAAGCATATGCATTAAGTCATCATCTCGATGTTGACACTCACATGTCCTCGTGGAATAAGAAGGAGAAGAGTAAGAGCAAAGAAGAGAAAACTTGGAGAAGGTTGGAAGAATAACCCAGTGCCACGATTGGCCATGATCGTGACAGAAGAATGATGGAGCGCCATGATCATGATAGAAGCCTATAGCACAGGCCACAACCATAGCCTGCGTGACGGCAACTCGGGGACTGCTTCTGAACTTAACTTATTGGGGGGTTATTTTAGACATTTTGGGTATAGGTAAAACCTAGTTTTTACCTTAATTGGAATGAAGTATAAAAAGAAAAGAATGAAACCCTAAGGAGAGAAGAAAAAATAGGAGAGAGAAAGATCTGAATTCCTCTTCATTTCTCTTCGGTTTTTAATGGAGACAGAAGCTTTCTTTGTAGATTCTTAGAGATTGAAGAAGGAAATGGATGGCTAAATCAGCCGACACTCGTCTGGAGGGGCAATCGAGGCCAAGGAGCACATTAAGCATATCATTGTTGTGTATCGTTTTCTTCCCTCTTTTTAGATTGTTTACGTTAACTTGTATGGATTGTTTAGGTTACTATATGAGAATGATTTTAATGCTATATGAGAATGATTTTAATGCTATATTGAATCATTTTTCCTAAAAAACCATATCTGGAACTCGAATGCACTACATAATAGTCATATTTAAGGTCATATGTGACAACTAACAGTATCAAATCGTTAGGGATAACTAGCATAAGTTAAATAATCTGAGCTTGTGTGATTGTTGCTTAAATTGGTCTGTTTTTCTCACTTATAATATGGCTATCCGGATAAACTTAAAGAGCTTGTTCTAGGCTTCCCGATAGTTAAGGTTAATTAACGAGCTCTTCTTTATTAACTACAACTTAAGGAAAAATTGGAATTAACAGAGTTTATTGTTAGTTCACGATCAATAGTCTTAAAAGAGGTGTAAAGGTGATAATTCAACAGCATCTGTGAAATTGTGCTTAGGATGAGATTAAACCAAAGAACTAGATTTCAATTTATTCATTAACTTTATAACTTTGCTATTATTTAATTTGAATTTTTTTATAGATTCAATTTTACTTTGTTTTCTTATTTGATTCAAACCCAAATCCCCCTGTTTTTCTTATACAGATAATTTAGGAAAGTAACTAGCTTTAATCTCTGTAGGATCGACCTAGATTTACCGTTCTCTATAGTTTTAGTATAGTTATTTTTGTAGCATTATGATGCGCAACCTATTTTAGCGTCGTTGCCGGGGATTAATATCCTTTGCTTTTATGAATTTGTTTGTTTTATTTTGTTTTGTTATTTTTATTTTTTATTTTAGTTTAACTTCTTTTCTTATTTGTTTAGTCATAATGTATGACATGATCTTCTCACACTAGCGAATTGAAATTTGATCCAAAACTTGAAAGAATGTTACGTAGAGCAAGAAGACAAGTTGTACAAAGTTCCAAGGATCCATCATCATCTGACAAAAAACTTGACTCTTCACCAGGAATTTAAATAGCTTTAGATTTACTTTTTGATTCTTCTAGTGATTCCATTTTTTATACTGCTTCTAACATGGTGGAGCAAAATAATGATCGTACTTTTTAACAATTGGTTGCCCCTGATTTTAATCATCAACCATTGTGTATTGATTTTCCTACTATTGATGTTGCTTTTGAGCTTAAAACTAGTCTAATTCACCTTTTGCCTACTTTTCATGGTATGCCAAATAATCTTATATTGAAATAATGTGTTGAATTTATAAATATTAAGAAGGAATTTTGTAGTATATATGAATGGCCTATACTAACCATAACTTAGATGAGATTTTTTTATTTATGGATGTTATATGTGTAATTTGTGACTTGTGTAAACCACAATGAAATATGAGATGTGATATATGTTTGCCTTATCTCTGGAGGTTGTTGAATTGTCTAGGTCTATTTTGAGTGCATCTGCATATCCTTTTAGGGGGTATTAGGTTGTCACAATAAGTAAGGAAAACAGATCAATCTAAGTAATAACCACATAAGTTCCAGTTATTTATCCTATGTTATTTTTTCTCTAATGATTCAATGTCATTAGTTGCTACAAATGAATCCAAACACAACTATTATTTATTGTATTCAAAAATTCTAGCAATGGTTCTACATAAAAACAATCCAATAGAGCAAATCATTCTCACACAATACCCAATGCAATAAGCACAAAATAACATAAACAATCCTTAATGAAGGGAAAAATACACAAAGATGATATATTTAGATGCACTCCTCAGTGTCGATTTCACCTTCGAATCGGATTGAAGAAGCTTAGCCCTCCATAGGTCTTGAAATAGTAAATTTTCATCCCTTCACGATGTCCTAAGTTGATTCTCCTTGTTTTTTTCCATCCAAATGTTATATTTATATGAAAAATTAGGTTTCTAGGCATATACATGTTTTGATACACGGGCAGTGTATCCAACCATGTAAGCAAAAATTTATCTTCTGCATGCATACACAACCGTATAAGTATTATACACGACCCTGTATCTCTCAAGTCTTACTAAATTGTTCTTCTTCTTATTTCTTATCCAATCTTCACCTTAATCCATCTCTTCTTGTTCCACAAGGGTAATTGAGTTAAAGCATCAAAATGTTGGCTCAAGGAATGGGCTTTTACCCCATTTTAGTTTTTTTGCTTCAAACTTTTGCTAATATCAAATATGAGCTAAAATGAGTATCTTAAGCATATCATATGAATAATCACTAAGTTTTAAGAAGTTAATGTACAAAAAATTAAGCACACATCAGTAAGCATCAAATATATTCACTCCATTGGTTTAAGACAAGTAAAAAGATTGAAATCAAAGTGTAGTGCTAATAATATCCATTTAAAATGGTGAGCTAATTGAGTACCTAGGAGTATTTATGGAAGGTGTTTAGTCTCACGTCCAAAAGTTACTTGACTTTCAAATAGTTTTCTAAACATTTGTTATATGTTATTTTAAAGTTAAGGTTTTGCTTTTTCTTATAATAAAGGGTATGGAAATATTTGAAAGTTAAATTTTCTATATCATGTATGTTTATTTTATACATTAGGTTGAATTTTGCAAATTGAGTTAAAATTTGAAAGATTATAGAGTGATTTGAATTGATTTATCACCCAGTACAAGTAGATAAATGCCTAAAAATTTAATAAATTTTGTAATTGAATGAATAACGAAGAAACTTGATTGGCATAATTCATTGATTATATTCTTTCCTAGAATTTTCATTTATTTAAGTTATAAGTAATGAGAATGATTTGCTTGAAGATAAGAAAATGTTAAAATGTGACCGAATTTGAGAGGTGCTAATGAATATATACTTTTGTTATTATTTTAAGAATATTTAACTAATGTTTTAATGATTTCTATAGAACTTGGTACTTAATAAAAGGAATATAATAAGGAGGAGGATCGAGCTAATCACAATCTACTAAAAGGAAAGTTGTTTGGAGATATTGGTTCAAATCCAATTCGTGAGCACATGTTCAATGAAAGAAGTATAAAGTGTGGCGTGTGTTTTGATTACACGCCTTATTTTTGCTTTCCAATAAAGTAAGAATGAATTTAAACATGATAGAGAAGTTTTAAAGTGACATTAGATAAACATGGGTTGAATTTGGTCCTATACCCATTAACCCAACCTTAATATAGTACCATGTTATTATGCATGCAACTTATTGGTGCATTCTACGTATTCAACAACTTAGCACATAAAGAACATGACCAAAATGTGGTCCCATATGTTTGCCTTATATTCCAGCTTAGTGCATTTTACTTCTCTATTAATTTTCCACGTGAAGGAACCCTCTTTAAACATAATCTTATGTTCAGTAACAAGTCATAAATACAAACTTGTATTTATGTCTTTAAGACCCTTGTTCCAAAGCACCCTTAGATTCGTGAAAAAAGGGGTACAAAAAACAAAATAGGTGCAATATAGAAGGAAAGAGACATAAAAGAAAAAAATTGGGAGGATCTATGTAAAAGGACTAAAGACCATTCAAAAGGGAAGAAGGGTAAATCCTTGGAAGAAAGGTTAATAGGAAGATGAAAGGAAGACCAAATAAGTTAATAACTCATAAAAAAAAAGCAATTTTGCAGAAAAGAAATAAGCCTCATCAAGATATGTTAGATCTTAGTTTCTTTAGTGTCACGTATTGGTTTTCCTTACTTTAACATTGATAGATGCATAATTGATCATATTTATACCCCATACTTGATATGTTTTTGCTTCATATTTTATACACTTATTGCATATTTGGTGCTTAATTTGCTCCAAGTATGTTTATAAGTTACAATTGCTTTCGTGAACTTAAAGGGGAAGAATTAGGATGAAAACGCAATATAAAATGAAGATTTGAAGCATATAAGGGATACACGACTGTGCATCAGCCCATGTACTTCTCTTAGGCCATGTAGACATCCGAATAATGGAGATTTTAGGTCATGCAAGGTTTGATGCATGGCTATGCATCAGTTCTTATATCTCCTATAATCCTAAAATTTACTATAAAATGACATGTTTAGAGGCAAAATAGGGAGAGCAAACATTAGGAGGCGATTATAAAGACAAAGATCATTCAAAATGGGCAATTTTGAGTTAAAGAAGTGAAAATAAAGAAATCATCAAAAGATCCATTGGCATACAAGATCAAACCTCTATCTTGTAAGAATATTTGATAGAAAACAAACAAGGGGATTTAGAATCATGAACTCATTGTTTGCAATTCGGTTTTCTTTTTGATTATGTTTGATTTCATTTTCTATAATGTGTAACTAAATTCTTTTAATTTCTATGCTAGATGAACCCTAGTTTTGTACAATAACACGTTTTTATTCTTTTGTTGATGCAATTGGTTAGATGGATATATTGTGATTCAATCACAAGTTTAATTTATGTTTTAATGGATCAAGAATATTATATCATAATCTGGTTCCATAACATAGAGATTGAGAAATCCTTGTATAAATAGTTACACCATAACTGGAAGGAGTTAATTGTAACCATAGAGATAGGATGACATAAATCCTCTAGATTAAGGTCAAGCCTAATAGCGGGATTCATAAATCGGTAAAGCAATCCTATAAGCTTTAACCTATGTAATTTGATTAAACACCTTAGGATTAGTTGTTATTAAACTCGAGAGAGCTATTAGCATACCATAGGAATCTTTGTGGTCTAAAAAATTTTCAAGATAATTTCATAATAAAAGATTAATTGATATAGGATAATTAGAGGGTTTCGAAACCTAGACACTAATTCTCGATATCAATAGTTTTCTAAGTGATTTCTTATTTCTCTATTCAATCTTTCTGCCTGTTTTAATTTATTTTCTTAAGTTTTATTTTCTTTAATTAAAATTCCAAATCAAATCTGGAGACTAGATAATAAGATAATGGTAACTATAACTATTCATCTTCTTCGTGGGATAAACATGTGCTGGTCGATACTAGCTACATCTACACCATGTACTTGCGGTAATTCATAATTGGCATACATAGAAAAAGTCAATCAAACATAAAGTAAATTGATATATAGATTTAGGTAGGATGAATCATAGACCTATTATATTGAGTTGATTCTTTGATTTAATGGAAGATTCTAGTTTTCTTGAGAATTTATTCATGTTTACTTATTGGCTCCATTTGGTTGGCACGGATTGTTGCTAGGAAAAGTAATCTTTTTCCTAACATTTAAATTATTAAGTTTGGTTCATTTTTTGTGTAGTTAGGAAAGTAAAAATTTTCCTAATTTAGGGAAAGTAGTGGTACTTTCCTTGGAATTTAAATCCCAGCACTCCCTTGGTATTAAGATTCATTTCCTCAGGAATTTAATCTAAAAAATACACTAGACAATTTAACCCTTCCATCTCTCTCAACTCTGCGACTTTAAAATATATAAATTTCAAATAAATTTTGATTTAATATTTAAAAATATATAAAATAAATATTAGTTTATAAATAATAATTTTTAAATTATATATTTTTAAAAATAAATATATTTTATTAATAATTTATTAATAAATATTATATCAAATATTAAAATAAATTTTTAAAAAATATTTTATGTAAGTTTTATTTAATTTATAATTATTATTAGTAATATAAATATTTATTATTATTTTAAAAACAATGATTCATAATTCATAATTGTAACATCCCGTTCCCATACTAGGGGTTCGAACCCTGGATTTATGAAATTGAGAAAATAATGATGAGAGTTTAGAAAAGCGCATTTCATGCTCATGCATAGTGTGAGCATACACATATGTGAAATTGATTATTGCACAAATTAAAACGAAATGTTCATGCACTCATTTGACATTTTCGGGTATAAATGATTGTTTTAATATGAATATTATGCGAATTATGGTTTTGTGTCTTCAAAATTAAGTGGGAATGTATAAGTAGTGAATTAGAATATTTGGAAAAAATTTAAGAATTTTTTGAAATATAAGGGTATTTTTTTGGACTAGGAAAAATGCCAAGTGGCAGAATAATTGATGAATAGTAGTAGAAATAAGGGTCAAATGGTAATGGAAATTTTTATAAAGGACTTTGGGATTTAATTACATGTGTCATTGAAAATTGAGAGACAATTGGATTAGAAATTTGAGGCAAATGAACTAGTTTATTAAAAGATCAAGAAAGGACCATTAGAGAGTGACATGTGGCAAGTGCCACACCACATGTTAAGCCACGAAATTGATAAAAAGAAAGACCAAATTGTGGCCTTTCTCTTGTCACCCACGACACTAGCTCCATTTCTTCATCTTCTTCATTTGTTTTTCTTGATCTTTCTCTCCAAGTTCACTCACAGCACTCTCTTCTCCAAGCCACAAGTTGAACCTTGCTTTCTTCCATCACTAGCCATTCTATTTTCTTCTTTTTTCACTAAAGACCTAACCCTAACACCCTTGAATGATGATGCACATGTGAGGGAAGGAAGCTATGGTTAAGAGATATCTTGAAGAGTTGAAGAATCTTGGAAATAAATCCAGTAAGTTATGCTTTAATCATTATGGGTATTGTAAAGGAAAATAATATGAAGGGTAATTTGAGATTGGTGAATTGATTATGACATTTATATGTGTGATCCTTGAGTGATGAAATGTTTATGTTAAAGTCTTGCTTTTGTATATGTGGTGATTAATGATTTATAAATTGATATAGAAACGGTTTAGAGTTAGAATGAAGTGCAGAAAAATTTGAATGTTGAATGGATATTGTTATCTTCTGTTTTTGATGGATAAAAACGTGGATAATTGGTGGTTTTAGGAATGGATTGGATTGGGTATGGAATTTAAAGAAAAGGCAAGTATAGTGTCATGAAAAGAGAAGAATTAGGATGAAAATTTAGAGACAAATTGATAATGGAGTTTAAAGTCGCTGGAATATGCTAGCTGTAACAATTCCACTGGGTATGCCTCTGTAATTTAGCCATAAATTGTTACGTAGTTATCCAAATGAGATGGTTTTTGATTTGGGTTAAATTAGAGACATAAGTTTACATTTTCCATGAAGACATAGAATTTAAATTCTGTCTTTAATAGTTTCTAATTTTGACTTGAATTAAGTACTGAGTGCAAAAAGTTGATGATGAATGTGTGTATATATATATATATGTTCTGTTATTAGTGTTTATGGGCAATCATGGGCTATAATTTGGTTATGGATGATATTGAGTTGAAATTTAGTTAGAATAATGGATAAATGATGAGTATT
>JAOQMR010000009.1:8353084-8366415 GCA_027563865.1 Erythroxylum pelleterianum | reverse complement strand
TTGTCCTCATAAAAGTTATACAATAATTAACATCAAGTTAAGACAATGTACTGGCAATTTACAAATTATGAAAGCTCAATGTAAGGAACCAATTTTAAGCATTAAATCATCAATTAGGAGTCAACGAGTGCATAACAATTAAGAAAATGAATTAATAATATAAACTTGGGTTCAATCACTTGGTCCAACTAAATTGTCCTTTCTTTATAAAATTGGTAATAGATATCACTATGGTGCTTAAATTACACCCTTACAATGTAGCTAAATTGTGGAAATTTCGTTTCTTATGCATATTCTTTAGAATAGGACAATTAAAGATGGAATTAATCTTCTCGACATTCATCTCCACTCCACAGTAGGATAAAATAAAACCCAAAAATATAACACTTAATTGTATGAAAGAACACTTCTTTAAGTTGATATAAAGTTGCTCTTGCCTTAAAACTTGTTGTCGATGTAACTGGTGATCTTCTTTAGTCTTACTATATATTAATATATCATAAAAATATACCACTAAAAATCTACCCATAAATGGTCGAAACACTTGATTCATCACCCTCATAAAAGTGCTAGGAGCATTAAAGAATCCAAATGGCATCACTAACTATTCATAAAGTCCCTCTTTAAAATTGAAAGTCATTTTCCATTCATCTCCAGGTCTAATTCTAATTTGATGATACCCACTTTGTAAGTTTAGTAGCTCCAGTCTGCATATCCAAAATTTCATCGAGGTGAGGTATTAAAAATCTACCTTATTATGATCTTAATTATCGCCCAACAGTCAATACACATTTTCCAGCTTTCATCCTTTTTAGGAGTCAATAGTGTTGTAACTGCACATGAACTAAGACTTTCTTGATTAAACCTTTTTTCAACAACTCTACTTATTTCTTCATAGAGGTGGCAATTGAACCCAAACTCACGTGTTTTTAATTACACCTTACTTGGTCTGCCCATGTCCAGACTAGCTCGAGTCCCAACTCTTCTAAGCAAAACAATGTCATTCAATCTTGATTTTAGTGTTTCCTAACTAAGGCTATGAGAACAAAGGCAATCCAAAGGTCTTCTCGGCTCACTGCCATCTAGCTAAAGGTGAGAAATTTTAATCTTGGTACATCTCTTCTTCTTTAATCTTCCTTTAAATGTTGACATACTCAAATCACCCAAATTAGGGATTTAGGGATATGATGCCATAAAAGACGGGAATCGCTAAGGGGTGAAAGGAAAGAGTCTACAGGCAAGTCAACAATGCATGCATCAGATAGAGTTTGAAAGATATATTTAAAACTTCTAGATGAACCAGACTTTACACATCAGCATGGGTCATCTCGACAACCCCAATAAGTACATTCTTCCTTACTTTATATGTTAATCAATCTTCCCTTTTATGTGAATGCATGCACTATTATAAAGCTTAAGCAATTTGCCATGACATAACTAGATTAGGGCAACAACTCACATCTCTTAAGATACAGAGGAGTTTCTCCTTTGTTTCAGAAATTAGGGAGGAAAAAACTTCATCTCTGGAGTGTGAGATATTTTGGGAGCATGTTAGGTTTCTCTCTCACCATAGCTCATTAATCAAGGAGGCGAAAGAGATGATGTAAAAATGGTTCATGTGATTAGGAGTACCGTTCAACTTTAGAAGACAAGTTAGAGTATCCATGAAGACATTTTTAGCATTAGAAACTAGACACAGTTACTGTACCCTTTCTCATATAAATTTCAAGAAAGAATATAGGAAGAACAAGTGGTTTCTTGATTCTTCCTCCTTTTCACATAGGACACAAGTAGAATTGATAAGGATGAACTGCTCCTATCCATTGTACTCATTTTATTCAGAGTAGCTAGCCATAAAGGAAAGGAGTGACTAGGCATAAGTGACTTGTACCATATTATAGGGTACCAAACAAACCTTGGGATGCCTTGGTTCTACCATTCCATGAAGAGGTGGGATGGAATGTATCTTGTCTTCCTAGGTCTGGTTAGTAGTTTGGAGTAAGATGTTGAAAATTTGTGGGAATTGTGGAATTCCAATTAGAGGGACTAAACCTTTCCAGTTGTCATGGCACAAAAAATTGGCATGTGCTTAATTGATTGTTTAATTATTTCATAACACTTAGCGATTAACGACATGAAATTTCTTAAGATACTCACTTTGACACATATGTGATTTTAGGCACAAGTTGGAAGCAAAAAAGTTAAAGTGAGTTGAAGCTCTATATTTTAGCCATTTTTTGAAGATTAATTTTTATTTGTTTTCTTGGAGCAAGAAGAAGAAAATCAAAAGACAATAATAAAATTAAAAGAAGAAAAAAAAGCAAAGAATAGTGAATAAAGATGGACAACTGAAAAAAGAGACAAAAACTACAGTGAAGCATGAAGGAAATGCACAGCTTCAAGGAATCCAACGTCTGCAAGAAAAATGCAGACCATATATGCGTTTCACGGATACGAGGAGTGCGTTTCAAGAAGGAGCAGATGTAAGGGTTTTTCCGTGAATAGTAATGTGGCCATCATACTTATTTGTCACATCAAAAACATTGAGGGGGGCATAAGAGAGCTACGTGAGAGAGTAGTCGTAGAGAGGAGTTAAAATGTGAATAGTAATGTGACCCAAGAAGTTTATTTGTCACATCAGTGAATAGTGAGAGCAAATAAAGAAAAGAGCTATGCGAAAAAGAAGAAAGGGAGGTGCAGTGAAGAGAGCCGAATGGGGTTTCGGCTAAGGATACTCAATAGGGGCTAAAGCATTTTTTTGGGAGAGATTCATGGTGAGCTAGACGTTCCGACTCGGATTAAGTATTTTTTATTGTTTTGTTGTTTCTTTTTCTCATTAGAAATTGATTGTGTTATCCTATGTTAATTGATTTAGGTATTGTGTATGGATAATCAAATTTTCGTTATTGTTCAGATATTTGTGTATGAACCCATTGGGTATTGTAAAAAGATGATTTTAATGCGTTTATTGAATCGTTTAATTACGAACCCATTGCTAGAATTTCAATATAATCCGTAATTGTTATATTGAAATTCATGTGCAGAGACTAATGATTCGCAATCATTAGGGGTAACATGACCTAGGTTAAATGACGCATCATATGTGATTGTTGCCTTGATTAATCAGTTTTCCTTAATTTGTAATGCTACTGCCTAATTAAATCTAGAGATCGTATCCTAGGTTATTCGGTGGTTAGGTTAATTAACGATCGTATCTTGATTAAACAAAACCTAAGAAAAAACTCAGGCAATTATTAAACCATGATTAATAGTTGCTAGGAGAGGTTTGAGAACAACAAATCAATGAAATATGCTTAATTAGGGTGTAGGCCGAGATTGAACCAAAGAATTGGGTCCCTACCAAATTTCCTACTTTTATCATTTTTTGCATGTTTTCTTTAATTTGTTTTTATTAGTCTAGTTTCATTTTATTTTCTTTTTTAAAATAATCGGAAACCTACCTTTTTCCTACACACCGATTAATTTCATTTCATAAAATTTATACATACTCTCTGTGGTATCAACCTAGACTCACCATTGTTATAGTAGTAGTCTAGTTTTTTTTACTAGCGTTACAACGCGTGGTCAATTTTGGCGTCATTGCCGGGGAGTGTGGTGTTTTAGTTTTTATTTGTGAATTAATTGGTATTTTGTATATATTTGTTCGTAATTAATTTTTCACTTATTTTGTGATCTTTTCATTTTTTGTTTCGTGATTGAAAAAAAATTCCATATGGATGGAAGTAATTTCTTTTATAACTTATATTCTTATTCCTATAACAATGTTTGGACTGTTCAACCTAACTTTTGTTATGGATGGGATAAACATCATAATTACTTCTATGATAGTTTACAGGACACACAACAATTCCCGCGTGGGTTAGAAGCTTCTTGTCAAAACTTAGGTACATCTCTAGAAGAAATGTTTAATATTATGGCTACTAACAATCTTCAAATTTAATAGGATATGCAACAATATCAACAGAATATGTAACAGTTGTTTCAACAAGGTGTACAACAAATTCGACAGGATACTCTGTAATTCCAGTAAGATGCATTGCCTTGATGGGGAGATATCAATCATTTGGAACCGTAAAGCGAAGAGGAGTAGTCGTATCAATCCGAGGAGTACCTAATGGACATTTATGCAAAAACTTTACAAAGTGATGAGGAGCTTAAGAAATTTTGAGGTCAACCCTCAACGAATTACTTGTGTCAAAGAAGTTGAGAAGGAGCTTGAAGCCAAAAGGGACACATCTTTTAGCTCGGAGGTAAGTACTGAGTCCATGATTATTTTTGAGACTAACTCTTTACCTTTACATAACAGATTGGAGGAATTAAATGATGAAGAAAAAGGTAAAGAGACGTTCAAAATATTTTCCGAGTATATGGACTTAGTCGAGATTGAGAATATGAGGATAAGGAAAATGCTGAATGAGGATGAAGGCCCTATCTAGAACTATCTCTCCTAGAAATGGTGTTAACTTTAATACCTGAAGATCACAATTTTGTCACGTGAGGCGACGAAGGAGTCGAGCCGGTGGCTCTAAACAAAGGCGCTTCTTGGTAGGCAACCCAAGGGAAGTAAATTTCTTTTCCTTTACATTTTTGTATTACTTTTTATATGCACATGTGTTTTTGAATTTGTTTTTTTGCTTGTTTTAAGTTTTCAATCAAAACGAGAGAAAGAAGAAAACAAACAAACAAGCATTTTCTCGTTTTCTGTTGCTTATAGGACTATATAGTTATGATTAAAGTATGAATTGACTAGAGAATTTCATGGCAACTTTAGTATGTATTTTTACTCTTGTGATTGCTTGATGTGCATTATCTTTAAAAGAGCAGTGACTAGTGGCAAACTAAGCCGGTGAGATTTTGAGCCTTATTTGACTGACACATTCTTATAAGTCTCATTGTCTTTTGATAATGTGTGACCTTTATGACATGTACATCCTGATTTTGCGTTGAATTTTTATTCGTGGCCACATTTGTATCACATGCATTAACATGAAAATGATTAGGCATTCTTTGTTTTTCCGAAATACATTAGCCAAATAGCCTACCCTATTGACATGGTTTTTTTCCTTGTTAACCCCCTTTGAGATATATACCTTTCTTTTTGTATAAACCACATTTTATGCTTTTAAACTTAACCAAATGTCTTACCCAAGTGATAAAGCTAGTGGAGCATTTGTGATTAGTGAGTTTGTGGATGTATAAAAGTGTATGTGTGGGGGGTGTACATATGTGTGGGTTAGTTAATGTTGGGATTTTTTGTTATGTCTTATCATTGAAATTCCCATATTGATGTAGTTTATTTTAATTTTTATAAGGAAAAGAAAGAAAGAACAGAGAAAAGCAAAAAAGAGAAAAGGAAAAAGAGAAAAGAAAAGAAAATGAAAAAGAAAGAAAGAAGAAAAAGAAAAAGAAAAAGAAAGATTTTTTTTAAAAATAAATGTATCTAGGAGCAATTGCATATGTGTTGAAAAGTTGTTTATGATTAATGCATTCTCCTAAAGTTATGATGAATGTGTTATTTAAGTATATTGAATATGAGGTAGATGTTGGCTTGGAAGGTTAACTCTTTTGTAGTTTCAGTGTACTGTCATCAATTGTATGAGTGATGCCTTCATATTGTTATATACTTCATGTGGTTTGTGTGTGATAACTGAATTGGGTTGTGAAATATAAATGTTACATTCCTCATAACTGACGGTACCCCTTTTTGATGAGCGTTGCTTTATTTCACTAGTTTTGATGACTTTCATGCTACTTAACCCAAATATATCTCACATTACCTTAACAACATTACAACCTTAAAAAGTCCTTTGATCCATGATTTTGCATGTGAATTATAGTGGTGGAGAAATTAAATGATATGCAAAGTTATGGATTGTCATAATCATGAATGATGTTGAGTGTACCTATAGATATATTATACTTAAACACATTTTTCAATTCTAACATTAGATTGCTCGGTTTCTGAAGATGATGCTTGTCAATTGATCATGAGTTGAAACATTGAACATTGAATTCTTGCTACGATTTTTAAAAGTCATTCATCTTTAGTTATGATTATATAGTCTTGGAAAATATGGGAATTGAGTAAATGTATTGGGTCTTTAAGCTTAATTTAGATGTTTTGCCGCCCGAGGATGACCAAAAGCTAAGTATGGGGGAAATTGATATGTGCTTAATTGATTGTTTAATTATTTCATAACACTTAGTGATTAACAACATGAAATTGTTTAAGATACTCACTTTGACATATATGTGATTTTAGGTACAAGTCGGAAGCAAAGAAGTTAAAGTGAGTCGAAGCTTTATATTTTGGCCATTTTCTGAAGATTAATTTTTACTTGTCTTCATAAAGTAAGAAGAAGAAAATTAAAAGACAAGAAAAAAATTAGAAGAAGAAAAGAAGAAGAAGCAAATTAAAGAATAGTGAATGAAGATAGACAGCTAGAAAAGAGACAAAAACTACAGTGAAGCATGAAGAAAACGCACAGCTCCAAGATGTCCATCGTATACGCGAAAAACACAAACCATATCTGCATTTCACACAGACGACGTCTGAGTTAAACCTAGACAACTGCGTTAAATGTAAACGAATAGTGCGTTTCACATAGGAGTAGATGCAAGGGTTTTTGTGTGAATAGTAATGTGGCCATCATACTTATTCATCACATCAAGAACAGTGAGGGGGGGCATAAGAGAGCTGTGTGAGAGAGTAGCCATAAAGAGGAGTGAAAACGTGAATAGTAGCGTGACCTAAGAAGTTTATTTGTCACATCAGTGAATAGTGAGAGAAAATAGAGAAGAGAGCTATATGAAAAAAAAATAGAGGGAGGCACAGTGAAGAGAACCGAAGGGGGTTTCAGCTAAGGATACTGAATAGGTACTGAAGCATTTTTTGGGAGAGATTCATGGTGAGCTAGACGTTTCGACCTGGGTTAAGTATTTTTTTTATTGTTTTGTTGTTTTTTTTCTCTCATTAGAAATTGATTGTGTTATCCTATGTTAATTGATTTGGGTATTGTGTATGGATAATCGCATTTTCATTATAGTTCGGTTATTTATGTATAAACGCATTGGGTATAAGATGATTTTAATGCGTTCATTGAATCGTTTAATTGCAAACCTATTAATAGAATTTTGATATAATTTGTAATTGTTATATTGAAATTCATGCGTAGCAACTAATGATTCGTAATCATTAGGGATAACATGACCTAGGTTCAATGATGCATCGTATGTGGTTGTTGCCTTGATTAATCAGTTTTCCTAATTCGTAATGCTACTGCCTAATTAAATCTAGAGATATATCCTAGGTTATTTGGTGGTTAGGTTTAATTAATAATCGTATCTTGTATTAAACAAAACCTTAGGGAAAACTCAGGTTAATTATTAACCCACGATTAATAGTTGTTAGGAGAGGTTTGAGAATAACAAATCAATGAAATATTCTTAATTAAGGTGTAGGCCGAGATTGAACCAAAGAACTGGGTCCCTACCAAATTCCCCACTTTTATCTTTTTCCCATGTTTTCTTTATTTTGTTTTTTATTAGTCTAGTTTCATTTTATTTTCTTATTTAAAAAATCAAAATTCCACCTTTTTCCTAAACACCGATTAATTTCATTTTATAAACTTTACACACACTCTCTGTGGGATCGACGTAGACTCACCACTGCTATGGTAGTAGTCTAGTTATTTTATTTTGACTAACGTTACGACACGCAGTCACCCATTTCTAACCTTACAAAGAACTATAGGCTCTAAGATAGATCTTAATTTCAAAAGCTGAGTCAAGGATTAATAAAATGTGGATTTTATTAGAATGGACAAAAGACTAAAACCTTTAAGAATATAACTATGGAAACATTTGATCCATAAAGAATTCTTATCTAATAAGATGTTCCAAAGATTTTTTATTAAAGCTATTCCATTAAAGTTTTCAATAAAAGTGAATCCTAAACCACCCTCCTCGTTTCTCATACATACCTGTGGCCATTTGACCTTGGAAAGGTGGTTATATGAAATCTTAAGGGGCGTTTGATTTGAGGGTTTGGGAATGAAGGAATGGAATAATATTTAAAAAATAGTGTTTGCTTTGGGGGTTTTCAATTCCAAAGGAATGGATTTATCCCATTAAATTTGGGAATCTATTAAAACCCTCCAAAAGAGGTGGGTATCAAGTTTTCATTCCAATCTAGTGGTTACTATTTATCGCCTTAATACTCTCCTTACCATCATTGAACTGTCGTCTTCTCATTCTTCTCTTTTTCTCTTCTCTGATCGGGTTTCCACCTTCTGCCACTCGCTAGGTATCTGCTCTATTATACGGCTAGCTTCCCAGGAGACCGCCTCCAGGTCGTTGCTGGGAGCTTCTCTCCTTAGTCATGCTAGTCGTCTCCTCTAGTCTTTGACAATGTTATAAAGCTGTTTGACTGGCTCTTGACAATGGCCCTATTTGGCAATCAGCTGATTACATTAGTTGTTAGCTGATAGCTGATTCTATCTGCTGATTTGACCAACGAATTGTATTAGCTGTTTTTCATTTGATGTTTTGTAAAATTAGCTGTTTATGTGTGAAATGACTTATAAGGACGTGGCTTTAAAAAATTATAAGAGTATAAATAGTATATATTTTAGGATTTCATTGAATATTCTTACAAGAATTTAGATTTTAGATATTTAATTTTACAAAAATTAAGTTTATAGCTTTAATAAAAAAACATAGAACATATAATAATAATAATAATAATAATAATAATAATAATAATAATAATAATAATAATAATAATAATAATAAGAACAACAACAACAACAACAACACCACCACCACCACCAACAACAACAACAACAATAATAATAATAATCTAACATTAAATTTTTTATTAATATGAATGATGTAGCAAGCTATATCATATTAGTATTTTTCATATAATATGTATAAAGTTTATTATTTAATAAATTAAAAATAACTTATAAGACCTAACTTAAAAATTTTATACGGTCATGATTAAATATTTAATTTTATAAAAATTAAAATTTTGATAGTAATAAAAATAGAACAAAAATTAAATTTTACAAAAAATTAAAAGTGTAATTAATTAATTGTAATTAGGTATAAATTGACTTGAAAAATTAATTAATATATAGCTTGATTTATTGAGGGGGGTATAATTGACTTTTTATTTTAATTGATTCAGCTGTTCTGTGAAAACGCTACTGTGAAAATACTACTATTGTGTAGCTTTCCACATTTCAGTTGTTTGAGCTCCAACAGCTACTTTTTCATCGTTGTAACCAAACATAAAACTATATTTTAGCTGATTCAAGGCTCACCAAACGCAACCAATGTTATAAAGCTGTTTTTTACATGTATGACATGCTAGTCTCTGACAATGTTATAAAGCTGTTTGACTGGCTCTTGGGCTCTTCAATTTTGAAGTTATTGGAAACTTGTAACTACTTCAATACTTCTTTCGGTGTTTATGTTTAAAGCAATTTGATTTCTAAAGGTATAATCATTATAACGTGAAACTGTACATGATTATAAAATGATTTTTTCTTTTTATTTTTTTACAATAAATTCATGTTTATAATATTATTGCTCATTCTGTGAGCACTCATATTCGTTAACATAGTAGCTATCTTTAATTTCAATGTAGAACATTATGGCACTTACCCCTATCATAAGTAGACGATGCAAATTAATTCGAAATGCTCGGATCATGGCAACATTGGTTAATGTATTCAATCTAGTTTTTGTTAATTGGTATCAAATGTTATTGATGCATTTGCACATTACGAGACCCCATTGAAAACCAAAGAAGAAATCAAACATGAGAGAATGAAATGGATGTTTAGGCTCACAAAACAATCTGATACTATTTGTATTAGTGAGCTCCAAATGGATAGACGTACATTTGGTATATTGTGTGAGATGGTAAGAGATATTGGAGGGTTAAAGGACACTAATTTTAATTTTAATTGCCTCAATTCAACAATTCTCCCTATTTAGATTCTTGTCACTTTTGTACCTCAAAGCTTTAATAAGTTTCAAGTGATTCTTGAGTTTTCGAAAATACCTTCCATTCTTTAAATGATAGTCAGTTTTGGCTAATTTCATTTTCGATGTTTTCAACAAAAAGTAAGTGAAGGTATGCTGACAAAGTAGCACTTTATGTTTTTAAAACTTGAGATTGTTCATTGAGATATTAACCTTGTTGGAAGAATATTTGGGCCTGAATTTTCCAATTTTTTTGTGTATCTGCTTATTTCATATCTCTCTAAAACTTGTTTCAATACTTAATCAAAGCTTTATAAACTAGAATTTTGTTAACATAATATAGGCATTCTTTCAAAACCCTTTGACCCAAACACAGTCCCATAAGCACCTATCCATTGCTAGCCCCTTGAGCCATAATTCTTGAGTAATTTCTTCTAGTTATTTCCAAAAATTGGTTATTGAATATGTGTGTGTGTGTGTGTTATATACGTGTTCTCAAAAGACAATAAAAAAATTAAATTATGTTGTCATTTGAGTAAATATTGTCTTACTGTTGACATCTATTTCATAATTAGAGTGCTTGTACTCATACTTTTTCTTCTTTCGTCCATTCCATCCATTTCATCTAGTCTTTCGTGCATTACAACCTTGAAAAGTCCTCTTGATTTTTGAGATTATAGTTTTTGTAGTGGAGAGGTAGAAGTGTCACAAGCTTATCGTAAAGAATGGACTAAACGGATTTTAGAGTGAAATTATCCTAAACACAAGTGAGCTGAGAGCAAACACCTTATCTTGAGTGAAATTTCTTTTGCTCAATCTCTTGGATTAAATTCTTATAGTGTTTATTTTCTTAGCACTCTTTTAGTTTGCTTTGATTGGTTTCTGAGAAAGTGATTTTTACCAATTTCCTACTTCTATTTTAAGCATGGTCGGAATTTTTCTTTTATACTTGTGTCTCTTTGACTTTTATAAATTTTGTCCAGGAGTACAAAGGTCTAAGTGTGGGAAATTTTGATTGAGCCCAATTTTAGTATATAAATTGGCAACACTTTCATGAATTTTACTACACTTTTTGACTCCTATTTCTAGATTTTGTGCTTAAATTGACCCTTGAGTGTGTACTTTTATTTTATGTAGTTTGATAGTAAAAATTGTTACAAATTATTAATTGCACAAATTAATTTTCTGAGAACAATTAATACTGCAAACTACCATTGTTCTTTGTAGGAACCTCAAGGAGAAGGGACTCAAGAAGAATATGAAGATGTAAATTCAAAGGAGGCTTAAGTGAAGTCAACAGGCGCTACGGGAAAAGTTCGCCACGGCAAAGTTTACCTGTCTCCGCGGAAAAATACAAAGAAATCCAGGTTAAATTTTCAGGAAAAGTTCGCAGGGAAGGATCCAACAATGAAGCAAAACCTTTCTGAAAAAGTACGTCGTGACGAACCTTCAAAAACCTGAACCATATTTGAAAAAATCACCCACTGTGCGACCTGACCTAATCATTTAAAAACCTACCAAATTAGGATACAAAGGAGCCAAATACAAAGGGAGAGAAGCGATAAAAACAAGAGAGAACATTCACCTCACTCGTCTCTCTTACTCAACTTGACCATCATCCATCACTTCTTTCTATTTTTCATCGCAACCTTCATCATCTGCTGCTACTGCCATGGATGCTCTTGGTGGGTTTCCGGTTGTGAGTTCTCCCGAAGCAATGCTTGGCTAAGCACCATTTCCTTTTGAAGATGTAACAATTGCTGAGTTCAATGGGCTTCAAAAGGGAGTAGTTTATTCATGTTTAGCTACATTGTTATAAACTCCTTAGTTAGGATTTATGCTTTGTAGTTGGATTTTCTTGATTATAGTTTAATCAAGTGTTGAACAATGTATTGTATTATTGGGTTTGTTGATGTAAAACTTGGAGCTTTAATATATGAAGTCTCATATATGTCTTTTTGTGATTTTGCTAATTTTCTTTTATCTACCTAGTTATGTTTGATATTGAGATGATCCTTGATCCCAAATTGACCACTTGCATTAACTTACCCATTACACACACTAAGATGCATTCAACAAGGTTTTAAGAAATGGAGTTCATTGATTAAAACCTTGGACTTAAAGAGTTCTTTAAGGTTTATCATTTGAAAACTTAGTGATTTTCACTCCCACCAAGATTTGTTCTGAACTATGATAGCCAAAGCTCATTTTTCAAGAGAATTTTATCACTTTTGATCATTGTTTGATTTTTCAATTTGTTTTTCCCAAAAATCCCAAAATACTTTTTACATATCTTACAATTAGCTTAATTTTATTAGTTTTCTCAAAGAACTAAAACCCCCTTTCCTAACCAATTTAGTTTGCATTTCATGACATTTAGGCTAGCTTAGGTTCATTGCATTAGGTTCTGATTAAGTGAGAAGACTCGAAGTTGCACTCTATATTGCAATCATTGGAATATAAGTACATTATAGGTAAGATGTGGATGCTTACTAGAGGTAGTAAGTATATTGGATGACCTACCATGAGATCATCACATGGATGACCTATTCTAATGTCAGTGATAATCTCATCATCGCATTGGTGTAAGTATCCTTAGACTTGAGGTACTCAAGGATATCTTGGATATTGATTCTGTGCTTTGACTCCATTCCTTGCTGCCTTATAGAGGTCGCTCATAGAGTGATGATTGGGTATAACTTGAGGTATTTGAAGGTAATTAAGTAACCAATAGATGATTCACCACTTTTGTGGTAGCAGAAGATGATACCTATGGCCTCTTATCAGGGTCATTACTTGGAAATCTCTGGCTAAAGTACCTGTGTCAGGAAGAATGTCTTCATTGAAATATAAAGTAACGAGTCCTAGGATAAAAGCTAGTATCACTTGGGCTAGATTTGACATAGTCAGTCTCGTGAGAGTTGACACTTTGCCCATACTCATAACCAAGTGGAATTGTACAACAATTGTCTATAGGAGGGTTCATGAGATGGTTTGTGACGAGCACGGGGTTCGTTTGTCAAACCATTTACTTTTCGGTCAACTGGGGGTTATGATGTGTTGTTAGACGCCGCTCATAATCCAAGTGGCCAACATAATTAGGAACCTAATGAGTTATATACATAAGAGTGACTCGGAGGATTCGTAAAATGGTTTTGGATAAAGATCCATTATATGAAGAGCAATAGAACCAAATGGACCCCGATGAGATCAGGATATGTCCCAATGAGATCGCGACATCAATATTGTTGAAGCAGGTTTTCGGTGTTTTTTCACACTCGGGACCCGATAGGACCGATCCTAGTATGACTGGT